>JASANE010017144.1:0-83823 GCA_030248225.1 Trileptium ribeirensis
TTATGTGCATGTACTTCGTTCAGTTACGTATTGCTAACGAAAGTAGTGAAAGCTGATTAGCGAGGCTCACTCAGTGTATTTTAGCTATTTTAGCAGTGAGTGTATTTTAGCTATTTTAGCAGTGAGTGTATTTTAGCTATTTTAGCAGTGAGTGTATTTTAGCTATTTTAGCAGTGAGTGTATTTTAGCTATTTTAGCAGTGAGTGTATTTTAGCTATTTTAGCAGTGAGTGTATTTTAGCTATTTTAGCAGTGAGTGTATTTTAGCTATTTTAGCAGTGAGTGTATTTTTAGCTATTTTATGACACCATAAATCTAATATCATTTGCTGAGCCCAGAAGAAACGGAATCTTGCGTTCGAATACTTTATAGCAGTCTTGACTGAAAATATTCGAAAACTATATTTTGTGTCAGGAGGTCCTTTTTAAATATGATGATCGAACGTTTAAGTAAAAATACAAATACCAAGAAGTGTTTACGCATGAAAAGTCTGATGTTTTTGACGTCTGCTCGAAAAGCGTTCAAACGTCGCTATTAAATGTAATGATCGAAGATTTAAGTGAAAACCGTTTCGAATAAAAACAGTTAATACGATAACAAACAGCTTGAAGTTGTTTGAAATGAGTTCGCCAAAATGCAAGTGTTCGATGTTCAAGCGAAATCTGTCGTTCATTCGCTATGACGGTAAACTTCTGACAAGGACTGCAGATTGCCGGAGAACGCCATATTGCTACGGTTAGTAAAGTTAAAAATATTGTTCAGCTCAAATATTTTCAGCAATTTCAATTCATAACATACTAAAGCAATAATCAACAACAGTAATTAAAATTCATCTCCTTAATAATTTTGCAAAAACTTATCAAAACTTTGCTTAATTTTTTTGAAAAACACTAAAAACATACGTTTTAGGGTACAATGGAATAAACAAGTCGTCGTCGAGCGATGTTCGAAGGCGACTTACAACCGCTTCGAGTATAACCTAAATTTAATAACAAATTTTGTGAAAAGGGTTTTTGAATAAATTTCAACAAATAAAATAAATACAACGAAATGAACAAGTCGTCGTCGAGAATAGACTATTATACAGTCACGGCCAGAAATAAGTGCAATCTTACACGATCGAAATCGCAACCGATCGAAAATTCGTTTAATCGAAATCGATGGAAATTTCGTTTAATCGAAATCTTTGGAAATTTCGTTTAATCGAAATCGATCGAAATTTCGATCCACTTAATTTTGACCGTGACTATACGTATTTCTTAAGGCTAAAAACAATGATTTGGTTATTTTTGAGTTCAGCGTGCATATTTCAAGCCGTTTCAATGGGTTTAATGAAACCAGAATATAGTCTGTCTTCTGTTATTTGGTTACGTATTACGTACAGGTCATCAAGAATTGTCATTATACGTTTTCCTATAAACTAAATACGATGGTTTGGTTGTCTAGAGTCCAGCAAAAGTATCATGCCCGATTTCCATTATAAGTTGTGTGCAGGTCATTCAAATTTTCCAAAGAACATCGAGCTACACAACTAATGTTTCCATCACCGATATTGCAATGAGGTCATTCAAATTTTCCAAAGAACATGGAGCTACACAACTAATGTTTCCATCACCGATATTGCAATGAGGTCATTCAAATTTTCCAAAGAACATGGAGCTACACAACTAATGTTTCCATCACCGATATTGCAATGAGGTCATTCAAATTTTCCAAAGAACATGGAGCTACACAACTAATGTTTCCATCACCGATATTGCAATGAGGTCATTCAAATTTTTCAAAGAACATCGAGCTACACAACTAATGTTTCCATCACCGATATTGCAATGAGGTCATTCAAATTTTCCAAAGAACATCGAACTACACAACAACTTATGTTTCCATCACCGATATTGCAATGAAAAAATAAACAAACCCAATTTTGCAGGCAGCGATGAAAGGTCATAAAATTTCCACCGAATATTCGCTACGCAACACGATTAAGTTACGTTTGCAGAGAACAATACATAATCGTAACTCACATTTTTGTTCATTGCGAAAACAAGGTTGACTCCGTTTGCTCAGAAATCACCTAAAATCTTACTTTGTGCCCGTAACTATTGCATCAGACCGCACGACAGAAACTGATTTTGCATGATACCACAGTTTACTGTCGACAATAAGGCGCCCCAAAATAGAAATGTCACAGTTTATACACTGGCGCAAAACTGAAAAGGAATTAGCCACCCATAAGAATATTTAACGATTGTTCGATACCCTGACCTTGGAATACTTTCAAATATGGCACTTGAATATTAGCGACAAGTAAACCCGTAAGCCGATTACCCGACTGAAACAGAAAGTGATTCTAAGTAACAAATCATAACTTCCGGAAACGTTATTTTCCTCTTAGAGGCGTATAATGCTAAATAATTTTGACACGAAGTACCAAAATAATGTTTGAAAAATTAGGTACATGAAACGACTGTGTCATGTGACTGACAATTTTTCCCGATGTTAGGTCCCAAAAACTGGATTCACATCACACATCACAATTCACAAAAGTTGATTCACATACTATTTGAAAATCAAAACTGTGCCATAATGATTGATTAGAGTAAAGTTGGGACAAACTCCCAAAAATATAGAAAAAATTCATAAACGTATATCTCTTAAATTTGGCAAAGTTTTACATCAATGGGTTTAAGGCTTTCAATTGTTTGCAGAGATCCTGGGGAACTGATACAAAAATTTTGCTCTTGAATATTTTTTTTTTATTTTTGGCTTGCAAAAATTTAATCCGACTGCATGCCACTTAGGTCACTGAAACCTACCGCAAAGCTTTTTGTTCTACCATCGATTAGCGGATAGTCGTCGACAACAGAGCGAAGCAGCGCGACGAGACGGCTGCTTTGAGACGTGGACGCGCAATCCCAAGTATCTTCGACGAGGGCTGAAGAATATAGGAAAAATATAATCCAAGAAAATAGAAGGAATGACGAAAAAAGAATATTTCATAAATACAGACTTAATGAGACATGCCATAAGCCGGGGTTTTTTCGGGTGCAAATTCTAGGGGGAGCCTAGGGGTGGTGCCCCCCAAGCTCGGGGGGGGGGGCAAACCATTTTAGGAGGGTGAATAACACATAATATACATTATATATTTATGCCGTACACTACCCAGCGGATCATAGCTACCGCTATGCGTTGTTTCCAAATCCCTACATGTAAATTTGCTTTCCCTCAAAGCTTTTAAACATTTCTTTTTAAACTCTTTGATCAGCTCATGTTAGAAATAAAATGGAGGACTCTGTAAATTTTGTGCCTGAGTTCCCGAGTATTATTTCCGAAATTCGGTCTGCAAACATGGTTTCTTGGGAGCTATGAATATCAGCGGCGTCCATCGAGCTACACACGGTCCTCAACAACGTATCCTTACATGTTCAACGAGCAACAACGAATTATCAGAACAGAAAAAGAAGTTGCAACATATGCTAATGGTAACTATAATTTTTTTAAATTCGATTCAAAAAATTCTCGGGGGGACTCGAAATTCTAGGGGTGGTGGTTTAGGGGGAGGAGGTTTAGGGGTGGTCCCCCCTAGCCCCGCTGCAAAAAAACCCCTGGCCCTAAGTAGCGTTCCCACACAATAAACCCCATGAGTGTGGCCAAAATTTGTCGGGACGTCTTCACTTTTCTGGGTGATGGCGACGATTTTAAAGGCCAAACAGTGTTCTCTAGGCGCCAATCATCACTCACTACCGTTGATGTTAGATTATGAGCGAATGTGCCAAAACTGAATTACACAATCCGACGTAAATTTTGTGCATTTCACTTTAATGTGAACATTATTTTTTCTCGCTGAGTCTAAATATCATTCGAAAATTTTTACGTGATACAATTCATACATGCTAAAAGTCAGACGTCCGGGGGTACCCGGGTTCTCAGAGGGCATATATCAGAGAGGGCGGGCGCCAAAGAGGGTTCAACGCCTCATGCGCGGACGATTCCTCCGCTCTACCCCTATAAACATGTATGATATAGTTGTTATTCTGCTCACATAGCAGAGGGGGGGCGGGTGCCAAAGGGGGTTCAATGCCTCATGCGCGGACGATTCCTCCGCTCTACCCCATATAAACATGTTTGATATAGTTGCTATTCTGCTCAGATAACATTTATAAAAAATGGTAATAAAGATATTATCCAAAAAAACTCGTAAACGATGTCAGTCCTGTAAATTTGAAACTAGAAAATATTCGGTCATTATAATAAATAACAACTGTTTTGCATAAATAATAATAATTATTATAAATACTAATAATATATGATAAAAATAATAATTTTGGCATAAATAGTAATTATTGTCTTAACTACTATTAGGCAACTACTATTCTTGAATAAAAAGACAATAATCAAATAAAGAAAAGAAAATATTATTAATTCTTTTTTGTTCTCTCAACTACCCCCTTTTCCCAGATATTATATACTGCCCAACCTTTAAGGAGACCCACCTTTAATTTTCGGACATATAACTTTTTCGACAATAGCTGGAATGAGTCGAATTCTAGCATCTTCGACCATCACGTCGCAAGCAGGCGCTTCTTGGGGCAAGTTTGAGCTTGAAAATGCCATCAGATCGGTATACCAACGATGTTTCGTTATCGATTGAGCGTCCGCGTCCTAAAAAATATAACATCGAAAAGCATCGAAGATGCCGATTTACTGTGTAGCAGAATAAAAACCATACAGCTCTTGTCATAGCGACACTTCAACGACGTGCTACAAGTGCTATTTTGAGCATTCAAAGCTCTTACACCGATAGAGCAAACACGATAGTTCTGCTACAAAATTTTCAAAAATAGTCGCTGCATATAATCGAGTTTCACTACTGGGCTTTGCCACAGTACGAACACGAAAAAACTATGTATGTCAGTATTCGGAATTTTAATTACAAAAGAGTTTTTCAATGAATCATGACTATGGCTTAAAATTATTGAGAATTCAGTGATAGTCCCACAGCACAAAGACATGGCTACCGAAGTATCAATACTACGTTTCGATGGTATGATTTCTCGGACAAGACAAAATTTTAAATCACACAAAAGCCGAATGGATTTGCAAAGTAAGGAAAATTCTTAATTGAACTGTCCGGGGCACTGTATTTCAAACACCGCTGCGCTTAAAAAATAATCCCCTAAGTATACCTACGTCCGTAGTTTTGAATATCTGGCTTCCCTGCCTTTCGATAAAAATTTTACCACAGGGCATGAACCGGTGGCCCAATGATCGGAACAGGGAGTCGTCGAATTTTGCCATGGGCCGTGAACTGATGGGCCCCTGGCGTAAACTGGGGGTCGAAATTTAAAAATTTTCAAAATTTGATATTTTTTGGCGAAAAACGCTAACATAATAAATAGCCTTAGAAATTGTGCAAAACGTCTTGATTGAAGTTAAAAGCAACTTTTCAATCATTTTTTTGCTGAAATGAGTCAAATTTTTAACTTCGGAGAGGGATTTTTGTAACAAAATTTTTCAATTTGTTATGTCACCTGGAGGGTGTTTTTAAAGGCGAAAAGCCAAAAGTTTTCCGGGGGGGGGGGGTTACGTTTCAAAATTTGGCCATGCGATGATACGAGCCAGTGATGGATTTTATAGCACTCATTTTTGTGAAAGCAACCTGTATGTAAATGACTTCTTACCCACAGCGGATTCCATGCAACAATCTCACGACGCACGATCGGTCCGAACAGCTTTGGCAAGCAATGGCCGACGTACGCCTGATCGAACGATTCCGAATACTCGGTCAACCATCGCTCGACGTGATCGGCAATCCGCGGCAACTCACAGTATTCGTCATCGATATCGGCAAACAGCGTCGTAACGCCGTCAATGGTTTTGTCTGAAATTGAGAACAAAATATTTGGACAAAATACATGACAGCACTGACTAGTTGCAAGTTTAGCAATATCAAGAGATACACTGATAAGAACGTCAAAAAGGTCAACTCACAAGATTACCTTCATGAACGCGTGAAGATAAAATACAGTACTCGTCAGAAACGAATAGCACTTTTAGAGCCGTGAGTGCCTCAATAGAATGTTCGAAAGCATTACAATAATTTTAGATCAACTGTTGTACCAGTCCGACCGTCTCGAGCAAATGGCGGTTTATTTTGGACAAACACTGTTGTATCCTGTTTTATACTGACGGTCTATATCGGCGCTGAAAATAGAAGTACATTTATAGTTGTACCGGACGAATACCATCGACGTTCGAACGCAGATTTAGTAGGCTAAGTGGCAACAAGTAGGCATACAACCACCGACCACAGAGACTTACTTGAAAGAACTCACTCACATTAGCTGTGAACAGCGATCACCAATACCCACTCTCACTGCTGTTGATTGAACACTGTTGCTAGCTGGTTATTTGATAAATAATGATGAAATTCAACCTTTGCAAGCCCATGTTGGGCAGCCGATGCGCGTAATTTTATAAAGGACAAGTAAAAGTTCAAAGAAATGGTTTACACATTTTGCGCAATTCTGAGGTAAAGTTTATAAACTTGTGGCTTTGTGCGAACACTAATGCTGCTTAATGTAAGAAAAAGCAAGTTTTAGATCATTGTATTTTCAAAAATAGGAAATCAAATTATAAAAAAATACATTGCGATATAATTACTGCAAGTATAGAATAAATTCAGAGTTATAGTACGCGCTAGAAATGACCGTTGTATGAACGAGTGGTAAGCTCGATATTTCACAACTATTTAAATTAACAACAACTTCTATTTTTGGAACAAGTTTATTTCGAGCGAGTCGCGAGCGAGCGACAGTCATTTTTTGGCGGATACTGTGCATGCCGCAATTCCTGGCGGGACGGAGTCACTTCACCAGGGCTCGTGCCGATTAGCCGAAATCTTACCTCGACTGGCGCTAAATGTTTGCACGCGACTCGGGACTTCTTCATCGTCCGACGACATGCCATCACGATGATCTTGACGTTTGTTGCGTTTAATACGGCGACGATTTCTGTAAAAAATAAACTTGAAGGCATTAATTTTCGATAATCTGCGTCAAATAATAAATTTTGTCAAACAATATTTAATATTTATTAAAAAGTTATTATACTTATAAATCACCTTGACAGAAACTATATGTGACGAAAAATTAAAACATACCCTTGAACAAAAGTGTGAGGATAAAATGCCAAAATACATTAGGTACATTATGAGATAGTCCATTTTTCCGTTAGTTGTCACACTTTTCGACCGAAAACAAATTTCTCAGCTTTATCCTGACCCAGCCCCAACTTTTGTCCTCCCTTTCCCAGTTTCGTTCTGACCCTTATCAACTCTAGTTCTAACCCACCCCTAGATTTCTACCAAATTGGAACGAAAATAAATATTTTTTAAGTTTTGTACAAATTTAGAAGAAAAGTTGGAGTGGGAACAAGTATCAGGACGACATTTGGGAGAGAACAAAAAAAAGACCCCCCCCAAAAAAAATAAAAAAAGTGTGACAAATTACGAAAAACCCAACCGCGTCATCCTACAAGCAATATAGTGTACTGTGACATGAGTGTCACACTCTTGTTGAAGGTTTGATCATGTACTCTTGATAAAAATTTATAGATGAAACAGACCGGCCCAGTCCGTACAGCAATGGCTGTGGTCCGGACTGGAGGGGTTCGAACCGGTCCACTCTTAATTTAAAGGAAGCTGAACAATTACACTCACGCTCTTTTAACTTTTTGTTTTCGTGGCGTTTGTTTTAATGCTACACTAAGATCAAGATCAACAACAAGCTCTCGCTGTGGTTACCCTATTATTTACTAGATGGTGGGTCAAACCACGATTGCGCAGCGAGGTTTATAGTCACAGATAAATGAATCATTTTTATAAAGAGTTAAACTGGGTGCATTCCGGACCCCATGTTGTGTCCCTATCAACTGTTATTTTAACAAAAAGTGATCGTCAACGAAGTTGTGCTTCTTACCCAGGCGAACATAAAAGAGACATTTTGTCATAAGAAGCCTGAGTTTTGAGATGTAACTAAAATCGCATTTTACCTCAATCATAAAAGTTAAGGACACCCTCTACAAAGTAGTCCACCATACCCTAAAGAGTGGTTGCATGGATTGAACCAATAAAGGTGACGGGCCCTATAAGCTGTGGCATTATAAGACGATATGAGAATATCTTCGTTCGTTCTTGAGATATTTAGAAAAAAACTATAAGGACGAACGGGCAAGTTAAAATTAATCAGTGCGCACAAAAACCTGATGCCTCCGTTCGTCCCCCATTGGTAAAATTTTGGGCTCCCCCGTTTCATCACCTCTTGACAAAGATTTTTTCCACTCCGTAAAAGCACCCTCAAATGATATAAATTGGACAAAATTTGTATTAAAATTCCGTCCTGATGCCAAAAATTTAGTAAATTTTGTCAAAATTTGCTTCAAATCGCTTTTTTCCTTTCCATCAAAAGCGTTTTAGCGGCGTGCGCCCCCTGACAAATTCATCGAGTAGAAATACCAAAAATTTACGATTACAGGACCGAAATGACACTGGATTTCTAAGATATGCACGTGTAAGATAAGGTTCAAAGCAAATTACGGCAATACATACGTGTTTGTACAGTAAGTCATTTTAAATTGATGTCAGAAAACCAATAATTAAGTATTTAATAATGCTTTTACTATTGGATAGCATTATAATTTTGGATACTGCACGAATTAAAGACACGAAGAACTGTACAGTTACGAACAAAAATTAAAGATAATCGTTCGAGAAAAATTCTCGCAAAATTAGTTCAACTTCGCGAAATATTTGCCTTAATTGCTGCCCCTAACTGTATCTCCAGTAGCACGGCTGATTATGTTGTTACTCTTTTTGTCTCTAGTCCGCCCCGGTCGAGTCCGGTCTCCGGTCTAGTCCGCCCCCCCCCCAAAAAAATGTTGGTGCCTAAAATAGTCGAAAAATCGTTAATTTTTTACACTTTTCGCAACTTTTAGATTTGTAGTACCAAAAGTGCTCGAAAAACGTTCATTTTTACAGTTGTCCCCATTTTAAACCCCTCCCCGTTTTTCATTCTCCCGTTTCCGAAAAGGGCCCTATTTTGTACCCCCTGGTCCTCGTGGATCCGGGGGGGAGGGGGGTGCCAGCAACTATAAACGCTATTACAACAATTTTGAGGGTCATCTGACTGCGGTGTAAAAGTATCACCGCCGGCCGAAGAGTGTTGTGAAAGAAAACTACTACTACTACAACTCATAAAACTACAGGAGGTGCACTTTGAACCGCAAGTGAAAACAGTAGGCTCGGAACGTTGTTTAAACTGACAAGCAACGTTATTTTTCCGCATTGGTCTAGTACCACCGAATCGACAAATTAGACAAAGCTGTTTTATCTTACCGTCTCGCTTCTCTCTCGGCTAGTCTAACTTTTGTGTCTGAATTTTTGTGTAAATCGTATAACTTGCCTAAAAATACAATAAAAACATTATTGTCGATAGTAATACGAAAACAGGTACAGTTACTATCCGAATTAGGGGCAATTTAACCCGATTCAAAAGCGAAATCGATCTAAATTTCCTTCAGTCGAAAACGATATAAATTTCTTTCTATAAATTATTGTTTTGCACTTATTTCTGGGGGTGACTGTAATTTGTAATGAAGCCATTTGTAATGATCAAGCGTTACGATTCGTTCAGCCTCGCTAAAATGTAGCCTGTTCCGTGCTACAATGGTAGACTATTGCTAATAATAACTGCATTATGAATATATGAATAATAACATATTTTACCTTGTCTGTCCACAGTGAAAAGCCAACACTTTCCAAATACCACATGTTCCTGAGATTTTCCCCATGTCCGCCCCCCGCCCAGTCGGCCAAAACACCCGTGTTCAACTAAATCAAAAAATATTTGTCTCAAAAATTTGTTTTTCTATGCAAAAGGTTTTTTAAAATTAATTATCACTGTCTAATTAATGGTAACATGTCGTTTTATAGCTTGAAAGTACATGCACTGCAGAAAAACTACATGGAAATATTTAGCATTTTTAAGCAAAATTATTTATTATCCCCCACTCTGAAATTTCCCGAGAATGAACTTGTGCCCCCCGGCGTTCCACCAATTTTAGAAGGGCTGTGGACAGGCCAGTTTACGTAGCTGTAGTAATGCAAATTTGCCAGGATTATTCTGCATTATTTTATAAACAAGCGTGGTTTGAATGTTGAAACAATGACAAAAATATAGTATTCATAACTTTCAGTCCATATAACCCATGAAGGTAGGTGGGGTTGCTACAATCTATTTCCTCTGACGACCCATCCGCCAGCGCGCGGAATATTTTAACAAATTTTTTCATGCAAAATTATGAGTTTCAGAACTGTCTGACATTTTCAAAAATATGTCCCCCTGGCGCACCCCTAGCCATGTAATGTAACAGACATTGAGCGCAGGTTCATCTTTACACCACAAAGAGCTTATCAACACGTCCATTCCATTACTACGGCAATTCGCAGTGTTAATCATTATCTTCTTTCACGACTATTTACAAAAACTAATTTTGACAAACTTTCAATTCTAGAATTTGAAGAAAAACCGCGATTTAAGCAAGGCACTACAACTTCTGCCGGAAACTAAACAGTGATAAAATCGCGAGCAGTATAATTTATTATTAAAATTGCAAAAAAAATTGATAGGATATGAATCATAAACCCGTTTTCCAGTGGTCTTGCGCAGCGAATCCGGGTCAACACTACAAAACGCCTCGTTTTGGATGATACAAGTTGCACTGAGCTTTGCATTTTTATCAAAAATAACATATTTACCAAGTTTCGAGTTGGGTTCCATCGAAACCGTAAAAAACAGAGTTTTTTCGTTTTGAACCAACTAAATAACTTTAAAATATTGAGACAAAAACAAATAACTAAACAAGTGAATAGATAAATAAGAATTATTAGCAAAGCTAACTAGTTCAAATGTCAAGACATGAATAAAACTACCGAAATAGCAAAATTAATATCGCCTTAAACACTGACGACAAAAATATTTAACTAATAATATTATCATAGTATCATTAATCATTAATCATATCATCAATAGTAATCATTAATTGAATTTTACAATCGGAAAGAAAACCCGCATTTTGCAATCATTTTTTTAACTTCGAGCGTCTACAAAACTGCACATAATGAAAGAAGAATGGGGCTTATTGACTTTCAAACACTATGGCTGTTGTGTAAGACGGTGTTTACCTTTACGTCCGATCCGATACGATTCCGCATAATTTAAAATGTCATCGGGCATCGAATTAAAACATAAGACAACAACATCCATGATACCCATACAACCTTGCTATACTGTATCGAAGAGCAGATAATTCCGAGCTATTTATAATCCTGTTAGGAAATAATACCCGATAAACATTCGTTTCAAGTGAAACTTACAGTGATGGTTTAAGTTTTCAATTTCTTAAACAAAAGTATCACATCAGTATGTGTGATTCGCTGTTCATACAGATTCCAAAATATTCCATGTCCTTAGTTAAGAGGGATTTACTATGTGAGAAAATAAGCGCAGTTACCCTCTTATTAAAATGTTTTGTCCACAGTCCTGCAATTATCTGTTTCTTAGACATAGCAATCAAAGTAGAAGGTTGAACGTCAGTCTTGAGATCGAACCAAGGACTGATAAGTTATAAAACAAACTATTTTAACATTACAAGTTTTTATTTCCGACAAAAATGAAACTACTTCATTCCAAAGTGCAAAAAAATAATAGCGTTATAATGTAGCGCAGTTTTAGAAGTAATTCACATTTCGAGCAAGCCATTTGGGGGTGAGTGGCGGGCTCGAAGGAAATTTCTTAATCGCTAACAAAACTCTATTTGAGAACCAACTGCTAACATATTAACTGTCAAAATTTGGTATTCTATAAAGGCAATGTAAAAAATTTAATTGTGAAGATAGTTTCGTCGGACGTAATAAAACAGTTTCCATGAACGGATCAACGTCCTTATTCGGATGTAAACATAATTTTAAAATTATCATCTCTGTAAAGAGCACTTGCAGAACTTGCGGAAATGCTTCTATCGCTGTTGGTCAGACAACGCCGGACTCGCTTATCACGTAACCGCAAATGTACTCATCTACAATAAATAAGAAATATATCACAGCAGTTCACCTGAGCAGTCCAGCCTCGACAACAATTGCGAAAAACTATTTCAAATTCAATTTCAAGTTCAAGTCAAAAATCATATCGCCTAGATTTTGAAACTTTTGCTAATCTATAACTCTCTATGCATCTATGTAGTTACCTGTTGCGATAGCCGAGCACTGCTGGTATTCGTCCTGGACGTCTGTGCGGCGTCGTTTGATCAAATAGTCCCGCCTTTCACGCCATAATCGTTGCATGCTCGCTTCGTGCGCTTCAAGTTTCGGATGCTACAAAGAACAATAATAGTTACCAAATTATACGCGAATGAAGTATAGAACGCACGTGGCGAGGTGGAAAGTAATCGCACACGAATAAATCAACATTCGTATACAAACCAGAATGCTCGTATTAGTCCACTCCTGTTGTCTCCGTGGCTGAAGCTTGTGGTCCTACCGAGAGGAATTTCTTTCAAGAGGAAATATAAAGCTACAGTCACGAAGAACGTGCACAAAAAACGAACGCAACAGCGTTATAAACGGACGTTGCAATGTTCGTTTGCTTTTGCGATCGTTCATGAACAAATTAAAAAAATCGTTCACAATTACGACAAAGTCCGTTTGCGTTACCCCTGGTATAACGTTCGGTTGCGTTTCGCATACCTTTTTATTTTTATCCTGGACTCTTACGTTTCCTGAGATCCGGGTCCAGGAATGTCCCACAGGCCAAAAAAGCCAATATATGAACACAGCTGTAAATATAAATCATAACAATAATATTATCTCTAAAGATAATGAGGCGTCAGTAATTTTTCCAGCATCCGAATAGGTAACACAGGAATCATAATTCTGCTGTTCGAAATATTCGCCATCTATCAAAATAAAATTTTAATTACCTAGCTAAGTCGATACATTGCCACAGCCTTCAAAGATTGACAAAAACGTAGATTCAAACAAAAAGTTTCGGCATTTTTCATAAATTCCAATAAACTGTACTCCCGATTGGTCTGATGGCTCAAGTCATGCACAGCGCGGCTATGACTCCGACGATGGCTCAAGTCATGCACAGCGCGGCTATGACTCCGACGATGGCTCAAGTCATGCACAGCGCGGCTATGACTCCGATGATGGCTCAAGTCATGCACAGCGCGGCTATGACTCCGACGATGGCTCAAGTCATGCACAGCGCGGCTATGACTCCGACGATGGCTCAAGTCATGCACAGCGCGGCTATGACTCCGACGATGGCTCAAGTCATGCACAGCGCGGCTATGACTCCGACGATGGCTCAAGTCATGCACAGCGCGGCTATGACTCCGACGATGGCTCAAGTCATGCACAGCGCGGCTATGACTCCGACGATGGCTCAAGTCATGCACAGCGCGGCTATGACTCCGACGATGGCTCAAGTCATGCACAGCGCGGCTATGACTCCGACGATGGCTCAAGTCATGCACAGCGCGGCTATGACTCCGACGATGGCTCAAGTCATGCACTGCGCGGCTATGACTCCGACGATGGCTCAAGTCATGCACAGCGCGGCTATGACTCCGATGATTAGCGAGTAGATGTTTCACATTCGCTGTTGCGGACGCAATGTTTCTTTCTTGATGGGCGGCAGAAGGCTGTCGAAAGCAGTCACAGCAAGCACGTCCAAGAGGAGCGGTAGATAGAGTAGACCCTGATCGCCCGTCCATTGATTAGCATATGTCAGTCTTCCAACTGTCTTTCTTGGCGTAGATGAGGAAAGCGATGAATGTTTTCGAGCCGTTCAAGTTGCGATACCCGGCGCTGTGCGCCTGCTCCCTAATTCGACTGGTGAATCAAATCTGGTAAACCTAACAGGGTGTGCGTGATACTCGAGGGAGCCACTGCCGCGGTTGTACCTGCCGATGGGGCAGAAGGATGAACCTTTCCTCCGCCTAAGAAAGAATGTTAGTAACCATGTTCGTTTAATGTAAACGAATTCTCTTCAAGCTATTAGTGAGCGCTACAATGTATTGTGGGATGTGGCAACGTTCTAGTTATTCGTTAAAAGGATGAGCTGAGATCTTCAGGCAAAAGTGCTGTTAAATGTCAAACTGCGCACGAAGGACTTAGCCGCTTGTCTACGGATTTTGTAACGTTGAACTAAAGTGCTAATAAGAAATGCTATTTACAGAATCGAGCCCCAGCAGTGCTATTTACAGCATTTAAAATTTGTGATACCATGTACGTAATACGTAACCAAACAATTACAGACAGACTATATTCTGGAAATCAGGGTTAGTGACCCTAAACTCATTGCAAACACATGAAAAGGTATAAAATATGCATGCAAAATGAGACTTAATCACCCATGATATACCTAGAGTGGTTGTGGAGATATTACCATTTTCGCACAGCTTTGATGTCATACGCCTATTTCAAAACCCGTTTTGACCCAACCAATGAGCGTTGCAGCGCACCATTTGCAGCGATATAGAGGACGAATTTGTTCTACCAGAATGAGATAAAAACCCCTATTATATAGCTACAGTGGTTGCGGTGCCATTGTCATTGCATTGCCATTGTCGTGTATTTTTGGTCTGACTATTTTAAAACCCGTTTTGACAGAAATCTTGAATCCTATAGGAACCACGTAGCCAGCCAATCTTGTATAGGATTATTTGCACTATAGTATAAGCCCAATCTGATGTATGTAACTGTTGATTTACAATAACTAACGTGATTTTTGGCCCTTCGGCAACCAAGAGCGTTTTGCCCGTTTTCCTGGCTTGACCAAAGTGCACAAATAGAGACTTCAAGCTTTCAAATGAAAAATCGCTTGAATCAATCAGCCCAGCAAAACTTAAGTTACGCGTGTCGCTTTAAAAACCCAATAGAATACATTGTCTAACTTCAATACTATCGCGGCTATTGAGAATTTTTCGTTTCGATCGTTTCACTCAGAATTCAGTTGCTTCGCAGAACTGCTGAGCAACACCGTTTACTTAGTTTTATTAAGGGGTTCGCTGCGCCCGCACCAATAACGATATAATCAGTAATAATATTATTTTTATGATATTCTCATTATCACGCCAAACACAATAAATTCGACGTTGTTCTGTTTTAAAATGAGTGCAAACACCATTTTGACTAAATAATTTGCACAAGAGGGAACAGATTCAGTGTTTAATTTCCGCAAACTGAAACGCCGCTGAATTGATGCAATCACAAAATTCAACGGAGCTGATGTGCGTTATTAAGGGGAAGTGTCATGGCGAATACCATGATCAAACTTATGACTGTTTAAATTGGTTCTCGCGCGTGTTTTTGTTTTCTTCCAGCATCACGGATCAATCGACAGACAATATGCATCTGGCGAAGCCATGGTTTTTTCGGCCTGACTTCCGATGCACGTCAATCAGTGTCGTGCTGTAGAATTTACTAACTAAATATAATGCATCGTGTAAATGTGCGATTAGTTGTCTTCGAATACAACGATACTGTTGCCAACAATGTTCGTCAACATCATTGACATCGACAGTAATAAGGTTTATGGATTAGTTGCCATTTCTTCACCACCACCGGTCGACAAACACTGAAACCGAATTGCAACTATGGCATCTTTATCTCTTTTAATCCGTGTCTTTACCACGTCATCTATATCCCTGTACACAATTTCAACCGTGAACGATAACGGAATCTCGATCGAGTGTACCCGGTAATCGCGCTCTCGGACGTGAACTAGTCGCGCACTCTTGACGGTAAGACCTTTACGATTCCTCTACGACAGGAAGAGTCGGTGCTTCAAACGCGATGCGACGGCCGATGAGCCAAAACTCACTATAAACTCAAATATCCATTTCGTTTCTTTTGCAATATAACTCTTCAAACGCAAATTTCACCTTTATGGCGAGCAGAAAATCTATTTTGGAACAGTTTGATATTAAAAACATTGAATTCAACAAAAAACTTTTTCATTAATTTCAAAATAAATTACTACCAATAAACAAGACTAATATTAAAGAACCAGTTCCAAGGACAATGTAGCTGTAGACGTAGCAAAGGAATTCTACGAATTGTGTTTCTGTGTTCGACTGGGCCAGTTAAAGGAAATGTATCGGTAAACATACAAAACCCTATCCTACCTTTTCATTCCAACAATCCAGAAGATCCAAAAAATACACTTTGACGTCGTGATAAAATCGATACTGATTCGTCAGAGACGGTCCGGCGTCTTCTAGCCGTGCGATTGTTTCGTGGTTCTCAATCATGTTGTCCGCAGCTTTGTCGCGCGTTTCTTCTTTGCCACGAGCGTATGTTCGCTGTTCTTCAAGGCTGAAATTGAACACATATCTATGAAGTAGACACACAATACAGTATTGA
This sequence comes from Trileptium ribeirensis, assembly GCA_030248225.1. Taxonomy (NCBI): domain Eukaryota; kingdom Metazoa; phylum Nematoda; class Enoplea; order Enoplida; family Thoracostomopsidae; genus Trileptium; species Trileptium ribeirensis. Next base: position 16,489 of record JASANE010017144.1, read on the forward strand.
CGTCACCGGACGATTGTCACGTGCTAACTCGCGTCAAGTATAGTTGTTTTATAACGACAGCAGTGTATGGAATTGCAAACACGTTCCTAATGTACAGCTCGACTCTATTATGATCGTTGACTCAGCTATAGCCGTACCTAATAAAAGAGCCTGCTGGTAGGAAAAACAATTTTCACTAAGCAAAATATAATATTAGGTCAAGAAGTTTATTTTATGTGTTCAAGAGAAAAATTATTGAAAAAATACTAATTGTCAAAACCAAAACTAACATTTAATTTATTTCCGATTTGTTCCATTTATCCGATTCAAAATAGCATATCATGACCCAAAACGCTTTAACGAAAACCCGCACCTAAATTCGTATAAAATTGAGCGTAAAACGGCAACTAGCATGGCGACAACGAGGTTATCTGTATGCGCAAAATTTTAAAAAATTTTATATAATTCTTAAATAGCATATAAATATAGAAATGTATAGTGCGCGCCAAAAATGACTGTCGCTCGCTCGAAATAAATTTGTTCTAAAAATAGAATTTATTATTAATTTAAATAGTTTTCAAATAACGAGCGAGCCACTCGCTCGCTCTAAATGCGACAGTCATTTCTGGCGCGTACTGTATCCCTAACGAAACTAAAGTGGTGCCTTAATTTAATGAATCTAAAAAGACATTGAAAAAAGGAGCCAAAACCGTCCGATTTACCTTTCGTCTAACCGTTTTTTCACATCGGCAAACGTCAACGCCTCAACTGCCGATGCTCCATGTCCGCCGCCATAGACCACCGGAGCAACGCCAAACAGCGAAGGTATGCTTTGGTGTTGTTGCTGTTGCTGTTGTTGGCCCAATTCACTTTTGGATCCATTTGTGGCGTCGGATTTGACTGACAGTTCTTGGGTCATTCCGGCCACTTTTGCAGCAGATATGGAGATATGAGGCCCTGCCGTTTGAAAAAACGCCGTTTGGTATTGTTCGTGTTGCAACGACGCGATATGCGATTTGGAAACGGCTTTTTTCAGCTGTTCTTGCTCCCATTCCTCAAATTCAGCGTCGCGTTCTTTGTCGCTATCTGAAACAAATAAAAAAGAAGAAAATCATATTATAAACACTTAAATCCATAGATGCGACAACCGGTATTTAATACTGGGACTTTGTCTAGTCGCCAAGGCGGTGAACTATGGGCGTACTACGTCTTCACCAATGTCAGTAAGCTAACACCAATGTTAAGACTGATGTAGAAAGAGTTTCGGTGTTGCTCTTCACGTTGATTTCGCGATGACTACTTACCTCCTTGTTCTATATCTAAAAATGATTCACGTTCATTGATTCGGCGTTGCTCTTCACGTTGATTTCGCGATGACCACTTAACTCCTTGTTCTATATCTAAAAATACTTCTCGTTCATAGCTTCGGTGTTGCTCTTCACGTTGATTTAGCGATGACCACTTACCTCCTTATTCTATATCTAAAAATACTTCTCGTTCATCGATTCGGCGTTGCTCTTCACGTTGATTTCGCGATGACCACTTACAGTACTCGCCAAAAATGACCGTCGCATTTCGAGCGAGCGAGTTCGAGCGAGTCGCGAGCGAGTGGCTCGCTCGAGATTTCGCAACTATTTAAATTAATAGAAAATTCTATTTTTAGAACAAATTTATTTCGAGCGAGTCGCGAGCGAGTCTCGAGCGAGTGTCGAGCGAGTCGCGAGCGAGCGACAGTCATTTTTGGCGGGTACTGTAACTCCTTGTTCTATATCTAAAAATACTTCTCGTTCATAGCTTCGGTGTTGCTCTTCACGTTGATTTAGCGATGACCACTTACCTCCTTATTCTATATCTAAAAATACTTCTCGTTCATCGATTCGGTGTTGCTCTTCACGTTGATTTCGCGATGACTACTTACCTCCTTGTTCTATATCTAAAAATGCTTCTCGTTCATCGATTCGGCGTTGCTCTTCACGTTGATTTCGCGATGACATAACAATCATCGCTTGACCATCGCCGGCTGCGTCTTCATCCGATATGTCGTTCTCATCATCGTCACTAAAATGAAACAATGCAACGAGTAATAAAAAGTTAAAATTTTACCAGTCGGCAACATGAAAGACATGTATATTGCAATGATTAACAGAAACAATTAGCACTTCGATTATGGCAAACCTTGCTAAATCAGTGTTAAAACAGCATACCTACCATATTTTTCCCAATTTTGCTAAAGCTTTCTACCATTTTTTCCAATTTGCGATTTTTTCCTAATTTCCCCAATTTTTGCTAATTATTGCCACCCTATGGTTGGCGTATAAAATTTTCCAGCGGGGCTAGGTTTGGCTTGGAGGACGGGGTATGATTACGGCCCTTAGGGGATTAAATTTGCGTCGGGTAAACGGGCGGGAGTACGACCTTTACGGTATACTGAAGATATATAAGCCAAATGTTTCATTTTGACAATACTTAACGAGCTTCTATAAAGCGGGACCCCTGGAAAAAACGCGTGCCCTCCGGCTGGGGCAAATCTGACAAAATTTTGGTTCCACCGGCAAAACGCCCTATTGCAAAAGTTTTGGCTTCCCCCGTAAAATCACAAACAGTTGACAAGAAAAATTGACAAATGTTTTTACAAAATTCCTGTCTGAGGTTAAAATATTATCAAAAAAGTTGATTTTAACAACAATAATGACATTTTTTCACCGTTTCTGAAACTTATTATTAAGAATTTTAACTTTTTTCGCTGCATGGTATTTTTAAAATTTTTAGTTTTCGAGCCCCACTTCTCCGCCCCAGTTCATGTCAGGGATGCCCGTTTACGCCCACTGGCAAAATAGGGCACCCACCAATTCAGAACCAGGCTGGCCGGACCATGCCCCTGGTAAAATTTACAGCGAGTGGATAAGCCAGTTCTAACGAAAGATGTTATGGTTTATGGTTATTGAAATGGGCTTACCGTATAAGTCGAACTTGAGCATTCGCGGAACCCGTCGCAGGAGTTTCGCGTTCGAGCGGAATGTAATCACCCGTTTCGCGGGCGTGTTGTCGGCGCTTACGCGCTAAGTGAATCATTTTCGCGTCCGGTATTGCGCCTCCTGTAACCACAGAGTAACAACATTTTACCACATAGTTGTCAATTAAAGCCCTAATCTTCTCAGTTCATCAGGCACAGCTATTCTTTTTTACACAAATTTTTAATTAGTATATTCTAACAGAATGAAAACCTATCAAAATGCGTCTTCACAATTTACTTTGTATGTAAAGCGATAATGTATTTTGGTTAGACAAAAGAATTCTATTTCGAAATTCCGGCCACCTGCAGAACAAGACCAGGCCATTAAGAATTAGCTATTTCCTATAGATCATATTTACCTGACAACATCTTCTTCAACTCATCTTCGGACGAATGAGCCGGACCTTGCGGTTGCTTGTTGCCATCACGTGCTTGAAGCTGTTGCTTTCGAAGAATGTGTTCGGCTTCCTCACCGCTTACAATCCAGCTTGCGCTTGTTGACGGCGTTGTTGAATCAGCTTCGGCCACCTGAAACATATTATGACCAGTTGGTAAAACATGACACAATAATATTTGGCTATTACACTGTGTCTGGTTGACACCCTAGATCATGCAGAAGTTAGTTTCAAATTCCATTTTGTAACAACTTTGCAGTGTGCAGCATTTTGTATCTTGTAAATGCAATTAGAAAACATGTAGATCGATAAAGATATATTTATTAATGCGACGCTTAACAAATTGCAAACTTTCTACCAAATGTACGGTTGCTACGAATTTTGACACACAGTGCCAGTAAAATTTTTTACGAGATTCAAAGTATAGTTATTAGAGGTAAAAATACAGCAAGTTAGTACAGTAAAAATTTTTAAATATAGCGTCGAAACTGCAAGCATTGTAAAGTCTAAAATAGTCACCCTTTCAAATATTTTTCATGGCCAGTTAAGTTGTTTGCCTTAAATCAATTTGAATTGGTTATCATGCTAATTGAAATAGAGCAAGTTTCCTGAAACAGCATTCAGTTGCTCATACATTACAAGAAAGAGCATTCAGTTCCTCTGTCACCCATACAGTACGCGGCGGAAATGACTCTTGCTTTGCTCAAGCCCCCGATTGAGCTCTCGAGTGTCTTCATCGAGAGTAACAATTATGTTGTTATGTAATTTCTGTGAGAGAGTCGATTATCATGCAATGAGCCGAAGTTTAAAAAACGTGCCAAAAAGTGAAATTTTCAAAATTTGAACATATTTGGCTGACCTGTCCACAACTTTCGGGAAAATGGGGAGGCATTTCGGGAGTGCGTGTTCATTCTCTGGGAAAATTTCAAAGTGATGAGGATACAAATGTTTAATATTTCCATGTTTTCATGTGCTTTTACTGTAGTACAAGTATTACTGGGCTATAAAACTACGTTATTAACCAGGTAATTACTGTTTAAAAACATTCTGCGTACAGAAAACACAAAATTTAGAAATTTAAATTTCTGCATTTACTTGAACATAGGGGTTCCGGGCGAGTTGGGAGCGGACATGGGAGAAGCCTCCCGAACATGGGGATATGGAAAATGGTGTAGTCCCCTCCACCCATACTGTGGACAGGTCAGATGGTGTATTACTTGTTGGAGTGAAAGATAGGCACGCAGAGTTATTACATCCAATAAACACGTTGGTTTAAGTTTCAAACCTACATTGGGTGCTACTAAATCTGCAGGGGACTATCTTAGCAAATATTTATGCACCAAAAACTCTAATTGTGATATTTTCTCAAGTTAGTTACTATACGTAGAAAACTAAAAAGAGAAAGTTTTCGGATGTTCTAAATATTGTGCCTTCATGAGATGAACACAAGAAGCGTGCGGCGTGAAAAATAACGCTTGAAATTGTAATTTCTGTTGAAAGTTGTGATTCATAAATTTTGAAGTTTCCCTTTTATTTTTGGTTGCTGGAGGTAAAAAGAAACTGTCGCATGTGCTGAAATTGGCCGTTTAATGTATTGCTGACAGCTTCCTATCGTATTTTTGGGCCTTTGAAAGGGTGTCAGGAAGGTTAACTTGGAACTTAGAAATGATCACTAAGCGCATTGCAATAACGTTCGCTTTGTTTCACATTGTATTTTGTGAGTGACGAATACCAGCGAAACTTGTTTTTCTTTTTCAAAGATACCGAAAATATCCTTGCTAATCAGCAGACTATCGTATATTTCTGACATAAATGGCTACATTTGCATTTATTAACATAGTATGAGCGCCGAAAGTTATTAAATTTCGTAAGCGGGCTAAGGATTTAACCCATCAATGTATTTTAGCCCTGTTTGGCTTTTGACCCAAACTATCGTCGATGATGTGATAAAAGCATAAACAGCTGTTACTGGGCTCCGACAATGAGATTCCGTAGCGATACCTTAGACGTCATGTCAGTAATACACGTCTCTCAACCATTCTTAAAACAGCAGCAAACGCTCTAAATTGGGTTTCCCTAATCGCTATAAACATGTAATCACTCTAATACATCAAGCAAACAACTAACTTCCCGTGTAAAGTAATTAGTATCTTGCAAGCAAGTCAGGTTTCATCTTTTAGTGGGTCGAATTTCCGAAGCAGCTGCCCGTCACATTGACTTAGGCTTGTAAATTCATAAACTTCATCGGTTTTGGCTAACAGAAAAAACAAGTACCAAAAATTACATCTTGTGTTCGAACAGAGTTTTACGATTTTCAATGGGAAGAAAAACTGTAGCTAATGCTTATGAGCCTTTCATTTGTAATTGTTTCCGAATAAATTCAACGTAATTCTGACGTGGTTAATTAATCGGTCTTGAGGTTTAGTTCGCAGTGTTGGCAAACAAAGCTAGCCTAATATAAACCCGTACATTTTCGTTCACAAAAATATCGATAATTTTCGTTGAATTCTCAGCGAACACATATTTGCCGGATTTCTATCGCGGAAAGGTGCATTCGCAAGTTTTGCGCCGAATTACTGCTCATCGAAAAACGTTCGGTGACAGTTTTTAGCGTTAATAGGAAAATAGGTTGGTGGGCGTATGTTAAGATTACTGGCGCATTATGTTCCTCGTTTTCATTTATAACACCACTCGGTGTTTGCCCACCCCACTCTCTAAAATCGCCATATTGATACCTCCCCACTTTTGAAAATCCACCCATCACCGATTTTGATTTAGGTATTCCAGAACACACAAAAATAAATAAATATGAGTGAATTAGTGATTAGCAAAATTAACAAACTCTATTATGTACTGCCGAAAACACAAGCTAAAAACGTGTGCAAAAACAAATTCATAGCTCGATATTTTCTCCCTCGCATGCACATAGGGCCCTTTGAAATCCCACACATTTTTCATCGGTCTGTGAAGAGATCATATTACATATAAGTAGTTTGAGATTTCGGAGTGCGAAACACTTGTTTGAATATGGATCAACTTTAGTGGAGGCCAAGTCGTTCTCACAAATTAATGCGTTGGTTTGTCCTGGCGTTTGGCAAATCAAACTTTAAACCAATGCAAACGGTCTATCTGTCGGTCGGTGACAAAGGAATATTAAAAATTATTATAATTTCTAAATCTTGACAGACAAACCCTGACTTTTTGGTCGGAGACAGTTTTATTTCGGAGCGCAGCTGCAGCCGTTGAGCTGTCCGGACTCTGTCGAGGCCGTTCTTGAGTGACCGCTGTGCTGCTTTTGGAGGACTGTGTGGGCAAAGTTGAAGCGTAGCCGTTGGTTGTTGCAGTCCCGCGTGCGATCTCGTCTGCTGGGCTCGTTGTATTTGTCGTCATTTGCTGCAATTGGTCAGGCGTTGCTGATGAGCCGAGTGCATTGTCCGGCGTTCCGATTTTGCGACCAGGGCGTGATTTCTTCTCCTTTAGCAATTTTCGTTTCTTCTTTTTCACAACGAAAACATCTTCGTCTAAAATCATTAACAAATGACAAATAGTAAGGATTCCATTTGGCAAAAATCATTGACTACATCCATAATAATGAGGAGCCTTAAATGAGTAATAGTTAGTAAAAAATGGCAATCATCAATTTCTTCAACGTCAACTAAGGACATAAACGCAACTCGTAGCTGCTGATAGCCTACCTAGGTTGCCGTCAATGAGAACTGGATGATAGAAGCTGGCTGAAATCACGACTCATACAGCGAAATTCCAAAATCCAAAGCTGCATCGATCTTTGCTGAGATTAATTTAAATTTTTGGCAAAGCAAGTTACTTTTCCTCAGAAAATCACGATCGGCTTGCTGCGCTGTTAAAGAAATCCAGAACAACACTTGAAAGCTTTGTGCTAGTTCGGTAAATTTATGCCATTATCAAATTTTAATCTGTCGAAAATATGCAAAATCAGCTCAAGCGTTGTTTTAATGTCCATTTCAAACGTCTTCGTTGGACGGTAACAGATACTACATCTATACGACACACTTACCCAGGAAAACAACTTTGACGGAACTACTGCAAGACGTGCCTCATAAGACGGTAAAATTAAAACTCGCATTGATTTGGGGTGTCATTTCAAACCGATTGATATAATCTGCGATCTCACAGAGGCTGTTTCAACCAGGCCGTTCTGAGTGAATTTGGCCCGAATAAATTTGGCGGCAAAATTTTCAAATCAGGGTTTTGGTGAATTCCAGCATGTAGTACTTAACATTTAAACTCGCAAACTGGAAGAAACTAGACAATGCGACTCGTAAAACGAGTTTTGTTCATTTTTTCTAGTAAAATGTGTAGCAGTATCAGCAGCTCAGTATAAGAAGGCACAGTTAAATCAGAAAGACGCAAAGCCGATCGGGTTTGAAGCACCGAATCAAAGCTTTTAATTTTAACTACGAGCATGGTCTAATCTTGCAATAAATAGGACAGAACATAGGAAAAAGCCATGCCAGGCAAAAATTTCGCTTACCGCCTTCCTCGTCGGCACAACTGAGAAACTCGAACTGCTCGCCACCATTGTCAACGATTCCGGCTGCTGCTGCGACTGCTTGGCTTTCGTCATCGCACCGGCCGCAAAAAGCCATACCAGGCAAAAACTTCACTTACCACCTTCCTCGTCGGCACAACTGAGAAACTCGAACTGCTCGCCACCATTGTCAACGATTCCGGCTGCTGCTGTGACTGCTTGGCTTTTGTCATCGCACCAGCCGCAAAAAGCCATACCAGGCAAAAACTTCACTTACGGCCTTCCTCGTCGGCAAAACTGAGAAACTCGAACTGCTCGCCACCATTGTCAACGATTCCAGCTGCTGCTGCGACTGCTTGGCTTTCGTCATCGCACCGGTCACAAAAAGCCATGCCAGGCAAAAATTTCGCTTACCGCCTTCCAATTCGGCGCAACTGAGAAACTCGAACTGCTCGCCACCATTGTCAACGATTCCGGCTGCTGCTGCGACTGCTTGGCTTTCGTCATCGCACCGGCCGCAAAAAGCCATACCAGGCAAAAACTTCACTTACCACCTTCCTCGTCGGCACAACTGAGAAACTCGAACTGCTCGCCACCATTGTCAACGATTCCGGCTGCTGCTGTGACTGCTTGGCTTTTGTCATCGCACCAGCCGCAAAAAGCCATACCAGGCAAAAACTTCACTTACGGCCTTCCTCGTCGGCAAAACTGAGAAACTCTAACTGCTCGCCACCATTGTCAACAATTCCAGCTGCTGCTGCGACTGCTTGGCTTTCGTCATCGCACCGGTCACAAAAAGCCATACCAGGCAAAAACTTCACTTACCGCCTTCCTCGTCGTCAAAACTGAGAAACTCGAACTGCTCGCCACCACGGTCAACGATTCCAGCTGCTGCTGCGTATGCTTGGCTTTCGTCATCGCACCGGCCGCAAAAAACCATACCAGGTAAAAACTTCACTTACCGCCTTCCTCGTCGGCACAACTTAGAAACTCGAGCTGCTCGCAACCATTGTCAACGATTCCAGCTGCTGCTGCTACTGCTTGGCTTTCGTCATCGCACCAGCCGCAAAAAGCCATACCAGACAAAAACTTGACTTACAGCGCTCCTCGTCGGCACAACTGAGAAACTCGAACTGCTCGCCACCACTCTCAACGACTCCAGCTGCTGCTGCGACTGCTTGGCTTTCGTCATCGCACCGGCCGCAAAAAGCCATACCAGTCAAAAACTTCACTTACCGCCTTCCTCGTTGGCACAACTGAGAAAATCGAACTGCTCGCCACCATTGTCAACGATTCCAGCTGCTGCTGCGACTGCTTGGCTTTTGTCATCGCACCAGCCGCAAAAAGCCATACCAGGCAAAAACTTCACTTACCGCATTCCTCGTCGGCAAAACTGAGAAACTCGAACTGCTCGCCACAACTGTCAACGATTCCAGCTGCTGCTGCGAATGCTTGGCTTTTGTCATCGCACCAGCCGCAAAAATCCATACCAGGCAAAAATTGCACTTACCGCCTTCCTCTTCGGCACAACTTAGAAACTCGAACTGCTCGCCACCACTGTCAACGATTCCAGCTGCTGCTGCGAATGCTTGGCTTTCGTCATCGCACCACCGCAAAAAGCCATACCAGGCAAAAACTTCACTTACCGCCTTCCTCGTCGGTACAACTGAGAAACTCGAACTGCTCGCTACCACTGTCAACGTTTCCAGCTGCTGCTGCGACTGCTTGGCGTTCGTCATCGCACCAGCCGCAAAAAGCCATACCAGGCAAAAACTTCACTTACCGCCTTCCTTTTCGGCACAACTTAGAAACTCGAACTGCTCGCAATCATTGTCAACCATTCCAGCTGCTGCTGCGACTGCTTGGCTTTCGTCATCGCACCAGCCGCAAAAATCCATACCAGGCAAAAATTTCACTTACCGCCTTCCTCGTCGGCACAACTTTGAAACTCGAACTGCTCGCAACCATTGTCAACGATTCCAGCTGCTGCTGCTACTGTTTGGCTTTCGTCATCGTACCAGCCGCAAAAAGCCATACCAGACAAAAACTTGACTTACCGCGCTCCTCGTCGGCACAACTGAGAAACTCGAACTGCTCGCCACCACTCTCAACGATTCCAGCTGCTGCTGCGACTGCTTGGCTTTCGTCATCGCACCGGCCGCAAAAAGCCATACCAGGCAAAAACTTCACTTACCACCTTCCTCGTCGGCACAACTGAGAAAACTCGAACTGCTCGCCACCATTGTCAACGATTCCAGCTGCTGCTGCGACTGCTTGGCGTTCGTCATCGCACCAGCCGCAAAAAGCCATACCAGGCAAAAACTTCACTTACCGCCTTCCTTTTCGGCACAACTTAGAAACTCGAACTGTTCGCAATCATTGTCAACGATTCCAGCTGCTGCTGCGACTGCTTGGCTTTCGTCATCGCACCAGCCGCAAAAATCCATACCAGGCAAAAATTTCACTTACCGCCTTCCTCGTCGGCACAACTTTGAAACTCGAACTGCTCGCAACCATTGTCAACGATTCCAGCTGCTGCTGCTACTGTTTGGCTTTCGTCATCGTACCAGCTGCAAAAAGCCATACCAGGCAAAAACTTCACTTACCACCTTCCTCGTCGGCACAACTGAGAAACTCGAACTGCTCGCCACCATTGTCAACGATTCCGGCTGCTGCTGTGACTGCTTGGCTTTTGTCATCGCACCAGCCGCAAAAAGCCATACCAGGCAAAAACTTCACTTACGGCCTTCCTCGTCGGCAAAACTGAGAAACTCGAACTGCTCGCCACAACTGTCAACGATTCCAGCTGCTGCTGCGAATGCTTGGCTTTTGTCATCGCACCAGCCGCAAAAATCCATACCAGGCAAAAATTGCACTTACCGCCTTCCTCTTCGGCACAACTTAGAAACTCGAACTGCTCGCCACCACTGTCAACGATTCCAGCTGCTGCTGCGAATGCTTGGCTTTCGTCATCGCACGACCGCAAAAAGCCATACCAGGCAAAAACTTCACTTACCGCCTTCCTCGTCGGTACAACTGAGAAACTCGAACTGCTCGCTACCACTGTCAACGTTTCCAGCTGCTGCTGCGACTGCTTGGCGTTCGTCATCGCACCAGCCGCAAAAAGCCATACCAGGCAAAAACTTCACTTACCGCCTTCCTTTTCGGCACAACTTAGAAACTCGAACTGCTCGCAATCATTGTCAACGATTCCAGCTGCTGCTGCTACTGTTTGGCTTTCGTCATCGTACCAGCCGCAAAAAGCCATACCAGACAAAAACTTGACTTACCGCGCTCCTCGTCGGCACAACTGAGAAACTCGAACTGCTCGCCACCACTCTCAACGATTCCAGCTGCTGCTGCGACTGCTTGGCTTTCGTCATCGCACCGGCCGCAAAAAGCCATACCAGGCAAAAACTTCACTTACCACCTTCCTCGTCGGCACAACTGAGAAACTCGAACTGCTCGCCACCATTGTCAACGATTCCAGCTGCTGCTGCGACTGCTTGGCGTTCGTCATCGCACCAGCCGCAAAAAGCCATACCAGGCAAAAACTTCACTTACCGCCTTCCTTTTCGGCACAACTTAGAAACTCGAACTGTTCGCAATCATTGTCAACGATTCCAGCTGCTGCTGCGACTGCTTGGCTTTCGTCATCGCACCAGCCGCAAAAATCCATACCAGGCAAAAATTTCACTTACCGCCTTCCTCGTCGGCACAACTTTGAAACTCGAACTGCTCGCAACCATTGTCAACGATTCCAGCTGCTGCTGCTACTGTTTGGCTTTCGTCATCGTACCAGCTGCAAAAAGCCATACCAGGCAAAAACTTCACTTACCACCTTCCTCGTCGGCACAACTGAGAAACTCGAACTGCTCGCCACCATTGTCAACGATTCCGGCTGCTGCTGTGACTGCTTGGCTTTTGTCATCGCACCAGCCGCAAAAAGCCATACCAGGCAAAAACTTCACTTACGGCCTTCCTCGTCGGCAAAACTGAGAAACTCGAACTGCTCGCCACCATTGTCAACAATTCCAGCTGCTGCTGCGACTGCTTGGCTTTCGTCATCGCACCGGTCACAAAAAGCCATACCAGGCAAAAACTTCACTTACCGCCTTCCTCGTCGGCAAAACTGAGAAACTCGAACTGCTCGCCACCAATGTCAACGATTCCAGCTGCTGCTGCGAATGCTTGGCTTTCGTCATCGCACCAGCCGCAAAAAGCCATACCAGGCAAAAACTTCACTTACCGCCTTCCTTTTCGGCACAACCTAGAAACTCGAACTGCTCGCAATCATTGTCAACGATTCCAGCTGCTGCTGCGACTGCTTGGCTTTCGTCATCGCACCAGCCGCAAAAATCCATACCAGGCAAAAATTTCACTTAACGCCTTCCTCGTCGGCACAACTTTGAAACTCGAACTGCTCGCAACCATTGTCAACGATTCCAGCTGCTGCTGCTACTGTTTGGCTTTCGTCATCGTACCAGCCGCAAAAAGCCATACCAGACAAAAACTTGACTTACCGTGCTCCTCGTCGGCACAACTGAGAAACTCGAACTGCTCGCCACCACTCTCAACGATTCCAGCTGCTGCTGCGACTGCTTGGCTTTCGTCATCGCACCGGCCGCAAAAAGCCATACCAGGCAAAAACTTCACTTACCACCTTCCTCGTCGGCACAACTGAGAAACTCGAACTGCTCGCTACCACTGTCAACGTTTCCAGCTGCTGCTGCGACTGCTTGGCGTTCGTCATCGCACCAGCCGCAAAAAGCCATACCAGGCAAAAACTTCACTTACCGCCTTCCTTTTCGGCACAACTTAGAAACTCGAACTGCTCGCAATCATTGTCAACGATTCCAGCTGCTGCTGTGACTGCTTGGCTTTCGTCATCGCACCAGCCGCAAAAATCCATACCAGGCAAAAATTTCACTTACCGCCTTCCTCGTCGGCACAACTTTGAAACTCGAACTGCTCGCAACCATTGTCAACGATTCCAGCTGCTGCTGCTACTGTTTGGCTTTCGTCATCGTACCAGCCGCAAAAAGCCATACCAGACAAAAACTTGACTTACCGCGCTCCTCGTCGGCACAACTGAGAAACTCGAACTGCTCGCCACCACTCTCAACGATTCCAGCTGCTGCTGCGACTGCTTGGCTTTCGTCATCGCACCGGCCGCAAAAAGCTATACCAGGCAAAAACTTCACTTACCACCTTCCTCGTCGGCACAACTGAGAAACTCGAACTGCTCGCCACCATTGTCAACGATTCCAGCTGCTGCTGCGACTGCTTGGCGTTCGTCATCGCACCAGCCGCAAAAAGCCATACCAGGCAAAAACTTCACTTACCGCCTTCCTTTTCGGCACAACTTAGAAACTCGAACTGTTCGCAATCATTGTCAACGATTCCAGCTGCTGCTGCGACTGCTTGGCTTTCGTCATCGCACCAGCCGCAAAAATCCATACCAGGCAAAAATTTCACTTACCGCCTTCCTCGTCGGCACAACTTTGAAACTCGAACTGCTCGCAACCATTGTCAACGATTCCAGCTGCTGCTGCTACTGTTTGGCTTTCGTCATCGTACCAGCCGCAAAAAGCCATACCAGGCAAAAACTTCACTTACCACCTTCCTCGTCGGCACAACTGAGAAACTCGAACTGCTCGCCACCATTGTCAACGATTCCGGCTGCTGCTGTGACTGCTTGGCTTTTGTCATCGCACCAGCCGCAAAAAGCCATACCAGGCAAAAACTTCACTTACGGCCTTCCTCGTCGGCAAAACTGAGAAACTCGAACTGCTCGCCACCATTGTCAACAATTCCAGCTGCTGCTGCGACTGCTTGGCTTTCGTCATCGCACCGGTCACAAAAAGCCATACCAGGCAAAAACTTCACTTACCGCCTTCCTCGTCGGCAAAACTGAGAAACTCGAACTGCTCGCCACCAATGTCAACGATTCCAGCTGCTGCTGCGAATGCTTGGCTTTCGTCATCGCACCAGCCGCAAAAAGCCATACCAGGCAAAAACTTCACTTACCGCCTTCCTTTTCGGCACAACCTAGAAACTCGAACTGCTCGCAATCATTGTCAACGATTCCAGCTGCTGCTGCGACTGCTTGGCTTTCGTCATCGCACCAGCCGCAAAAATCCATACCAGGCAAAAATTTCACTTACCGCCTTCCTCGTCGGCACAACTTTGAAACTCGAACTGCTCGCAACCATTGTCAACGATTCCAGCTGCTGCTGCTACTGTTTGGCTTTCGTCATCGTACCAGCCGCAAAAAGCCATACCAGACAAAAACTTGACTTACCGCGCTCCTCGTCGGCACAACTGAGAAACTCGAACTGCTCGCCACCAATCTCAACGATTCCAGCTGCTGCTGCGACTGCTTGGCTTTCGTCATCGCACCGGCCGCAAAAAGCTATACCAGTCAAAAACTTCACTTACCACCTTCCTCGTCGGCACAACTGAGAAACTCGAACTGCTCGCCACCATTGTCAACGATTCCAGCTGCTGCTGCGACTGCTTGGCGTTCGTCATCGCACCAGCCGCAAAAAGCCAGACCAGGCAAAAAGTGCACGTACCGCCTTCCTTTTTCGGCACAACTTACAAACTCGAACTGTTCGCAATCATTGTCAACGATTCCAGCTGCTGCTGCGACTGCTTGGCTTTCGTCATCGCACCAGCCGCAAAAATCCATACCAGGCAAAAATTTCACTTACCGCCTTCCTCGTCGGCACAACTTTGAAACTCGAACTGCTCGCAACCATTGTCAACGATTCCAGCTGCTGCTGCTACTGTTTGGCTTTCGTCATCGTACCAGCCGCAAAAAGCCATACCAGGCAAAAACTTCACTTACCACCTTCCTCGTCGGCACAACTGAGAAACTCGAACTGCTCGCCACCATTGTCAACGATTCCGGCTGCTGCTGTGACTGCTTGGCTTTTGTCATCGCACCAGCCGCAAAAAGCCATACCAGGCAAAAACTTCACTTACGGCCTTCCTCGTCGGCAAAACTGAGAAACTCGAACTGCTCGCCACCATTGTCAACAATTCCAGCTGCTGCTGCGACTGCTTGGCTTTCGTCATCGCACCGGTCACAAAAAGCCATACCAGGCAAAAACTTCACTTACCGCCTTCCTCGTCGGCAAAACTGAGAAACTCGAACTGCTCGCCACCAATGTCAACGATTCCAGCTGCTGCTGCGAATGCTTGGCTTTCGTCATCGCACCAGCCGCAAAAAGCCATACCAGGCAAAAACTTCACTTACCGCCTTCCTTTTCGGCACAACCTAGAAACTCGAACTGCTCGCAATCATTGTCAACGATTCCAGCTGCTGCTGCGACTGCTTGGCTTTCGTCATCGCACCAGCCGCAAAAATCCATACCAGGCAAAAATTTCACTTACCGCCTTCCTCGTCGGCACAACTTTGAAACTCGAACTGCTCGCAACCATTGTCAACGATTCCAGCTGCTGCTGCTACTGTTTGGCTTTCGTCATCGTACCAGCCGCAAAAAGCCATACCAGACAAAAACTTGACTTACCGCGCTCCTCGTCGGCACAACTGAGAAACTCGAACTGCTCGCCACCACTCTCAACGATTCCAGCTGCTGCTGCGACTGCTTGGCTTTCGTCATCGCACCGGCCGAAAAAAGCCATACCAGGCAAAAACTTCACTTACCGCCTTCCTCGTTGGTACAACTGAGAAAATCGAACTGCTCGCCACCATTGTCAACGATTCCAGCTGCTGCTGCGTCTGCTTGGCTTTTGTCATCGCACCAGCCGCAAAAAGCCATACCAGGCAAAAACTTCACTTACCGCCTTCCTCATCGGCAAAACTGAGAAACTCGAAATGCTCGCCACCACTGTCAACGATTCCAGCTGCTGCTGCGAATGCTTGGCTTTCGTCATCGCACCAGCCGCAAAAATCCATACCAGGCAAAAATTGCACTTACCGCCTTCCTCGTCGGCACAACTTAGAAACTCGAACTGCTCGCCACCACTGTCAACGATTCCAGCTGCTGCTGCGAATGCTTGGCTTTCGTCATCGCACGACCGCAAAAAGCCACACCAGGCAAAAACTTCACTTACCGCTTCCCTCGTGCTTTCGTCATCGCACCAGCCGCAAAAAGCCATACCAGGCAAAAATTTCACTTACCGCCTTCCTCGTCGGGACAACTTAGAAACTCGAACTGCTCGCAACCATTGTCAACGATTCCAGCTGCTGCTGACTGCTTGGCTTTCGTCATCGCACCAGATGCAAAAAGCCATACCAGGCAAAAACATCACTTACCGCCTTCCTCGTTGGCACAACTGAGAAACTCGAACTGCTCGCTACCACTGTCAACGTTTCCAGCTGCTGCTGCGACTGCTTGGCTTTCGTCATCGCACCAGCCGCAAAAAGCCATACTAGGCAAAAAATTCACTTACCGCCTTCCTATTCGGCACAACTTAGAAACTCGAACTGCTCGCAACCATTGTCAACGATTCCAGCTGCTGCTGCGACTGCTTGGCTTTCGTCATCGCACCAGCCGCAAAAATCCATACCAGGCAAAAATTTCACTTACCGGCTTCCTCGTCGGCACAACTTAGAAGCTCGAACTGCTCGCAACCATTGTCAACGATTCCTGCTGCTGCTGCTACTGTTTGGCTTTCGTCATCGTACCAGCCGCAAAAAGACATACCAGACAAAAACTTCACTTACCGACTTCCTCGTCGGCAAAACTGAGAAACTGGAACTGCTCGCCACCACTGTCAACAATTCCAGCTGCTGCTGGACTGCTTGGTTTCCGTCATCGCACCAGCCGCAAAAAGCCATACCAGGCAAAAACTTCACTTACCGCCTTCCTCGTCGGCAAAACTGAGAAGACTCGAACTGCTAGCCACCATTGTCAACGACTCTAGCTGCTGCTTGGCTTTCGTCGTCGCACCGGTCTTGCTCGTCGTTGTGTCGGGCTTTTGTTGATAAATGGCACTACCGCCTCCGGACTTCGGAACAACTTTGGCGGCATTTCCAGAGCTCCCTCGAGATTCGGGACTACTATCTCGGCCGCCGCCAAATTCATTGTCATCATCATCGTCGCTCTCATGGATTTGTGCCAAACGTGCTCGCAAGTTCTGTGCCGTCACTTTAGCGTTGCGACGAAACGATGACATTTTTCCAAATTACGATACGTTCAAGTGTTTCTGCAACTCTAATCGATGACATAAAACTGTATGACACTGTAATGAATGCAAAACAAACAGCATATTCAACATTGGACATACCCAGTAAATAATTATGACCAACCACTAATTATTGGGGCAATTTACGCGTGCATCCACTTTAACTGGGCTATTCTTTTTTCAATTAAGTTCATGTTGATGCAAGCGATCTCCGCACACGACTTTACCGTACACGATAACCAATCGCGTTCGTATAAAAATATAAGACGTTAACCCCGGACACAGCCATCCCGTTCAGCGTTTCATTTGATGAACATCAGTCAAACCCTGTTCGCGTTCGCTCTACTGTGAGTAACGATATGTAAACATGATTTTTTGAACGTGGTTTTGACAAAACAACCATAGTGTGTGCACCGATAGTGGACTGTGGCATTATTATTGCTTATTTACAGTTCATAAGCCTGTCAGACAGATATACGATTACTGGTTGTTGACAGTAGAGTTGGACACCGGGCGGCCGTGAAATTTTGTGGCCGGAAAAATAGCCGGCCAGCGAATTTTCCAACTGGCATCCAACAATACGGCGACGGATCTTTCTAAGATTACTTTCGTAAAAAATTTTTTATGATTTTTTTTGAAAAATCTAAGTTTTTCCGTATTATACACGAAATTGCGTTTATCAACTACACAGCTAAATGTAAAGCCACAATGCTCTATACGCTGCAGCTCTATTACCGTGTAACAACAAATACTTAATCCATGCCAAGCAGCATCAAGAACAGCCTACACATGAACGAAGCCTAGAGCTACCTTGTGGCCTACAGAATAAGTGTAAATCAGATATTGCTCTACTCCACTTATTTGCAATTTTTGTTGTATAAATGTGGTATGACCCGAGACCTGTTCAGATGGTACTCGGACTCCGGCGGTCGCATTCAAAAGTATACCCACATATTTCCCGGTTTATATCCACTATCTACCACACTTAATGCTTAAAAATACAAGCGCTTAATGCCTTCCTACCTTCAAATCCTTTTTAACGATTTTCTAAAACAAAATCGGCTTAATCGGGTCACGGTTAACGACTAAGTCTGAGCCTTAGACACCCCAAATCAAAGCGGCTTTTAATTTTAAACACAGTCGTGGGCACATATTGTAGTAGTTCCCGCATAACCGTAAACAAGTATTGAGCCCAACCGGAAGAACGGTCGGCCTACCCAGCCGATAGCCGGCAGGCGCGTCGAAACTAACGCGGTCGACGTCTTTTCCGGTCGAGCCCAATACTAGTTTACGGTTATGCGACTTCTGCAAGATGTACCGACGAATATGTTTAAAATTAAAAGTCGTTTTGATATGGTGTGTCAAACCTGACTGGTTTTAACTTTTTCCGATGTAAATCACGTTGATCACAGAAATTTTTTAATCGGCCAATCCCTAATGAATTTTTCCCATTTTAATTTAGCGCCAAAATCTATTTTCTCGAAGAAATTTTAAAACAAAAAAAATTTTGAAAACACAAAAACAGATCATTTTGCATGCCAAAGTCATTCAAGACGGACCGGCCGATTTAAAACAACTTTTCTTTGAGCAAGAATGTCTAACTCATTTTAAATACGCAAAAGTGAAATCCGACCAATTGCTGGGCACACGTTGCTCCAGCAGTTCCCGCATTATTACTGCAAGATCTCTACCCGGGCTGCTTAACGCTTAAGCTCAATCCTTTCACGTAAAGTACCTCAAATTTGGCACTGCGTACATGAAGAAATGCTGCGCACGTTCAGCTTGTCGAGGGCGGCATGTGTACTGCGTTGTTATTGTGTGTGTACTCGCGCTGTGAGGTTCCTGTAGTACCAAGCAAGAGCTACTACATAGCACGATGCCTCAAGGGCTTGTAATCAAACGATCCAGGTTCGATCCCGCGCCGGAGCAGTTTCTTCAACGTTACACGAAATGCGCATTAGTCATGTGGGAAGGAGTTAATCAAAATTTAGACTATCGATCGCTTAATTTTTGCTAAAAGCGCTATAATTTGTTTTAGGCATTGCTAAATAAAATAGCTAGCTATTTCAACATAGGTATAACAATAATACAAAATATGGTCTCTGATGTTTGCGGCGTTTTTACTAATGCGTAATGCGGCGTTCACGTTATGTTCCCGAACTTTTGCCCCCTGTATTCGCGGCCCACCGTATAGTCTTATTTACGATATGTGCGAGACACTGATATCTTCGAAGGAGGACGATGCACCTCCAGTGCACACCTATGTTGAGAACAAATTTTTATTCTGAGCGAGTGACAGTCATTTTTGGCGGTTATTGTAACCACATTTTTACGGTGTCGAACATACCCTTAGCTACCAATTTGATACGAAGTAACGAATAATATGTATCAATGAACTGTTATATATTATCTTTTTAAACTGAAATACCGCCGAAAAGCAGCAATACCCCTAAGTGTTCTTGGAAAAAAATTTAAAAAAAACACGGTGGGTTGAAAACAAGCTATTGTGGACAGTGTCTGACATTGCGCGACAAACGTAGGCTCCAAACGTTGGGGACATTATAACGTGAACCCCGCATCAGTGCACTTTCAATCTAGACAGATCGGTCGCCCGTCGTGACAAAATTTCAAGGCCAACAGTTTTGCACAAAGCTGGCGGTCGTCCACGCTCATCCAGCGTCACAACCATGCCAGCATATATTGAATAGTGGAATAACTACATATTCCGTGCAAGTGGTCAGAAGCAATATATAGTGCGCTCGTTGCCTCAAAAATCAAAAACTCAAAACGCCACACTCCATAAATTTACTCCACGTTGTTTTAACAAAAACAAATTATCATATGGAGACAAATAAAAAACGAAGCAACCCGTTATAAAAGTCGATAAAGCTCAGAACCAGGGTTCGACTATCCAGAAGGTAAATTATCTAGTTTTTTCCCAAATCTCAAGAGCAACGTTCTACGCGAAACGGCTCTCAATTGTTAGTTGTTTTCACACAAGCCATATATACAATGACCTAATACATTGCCGCGCAAGATCCAACTCGAAAGAATTATACCTTTGCGCCAATTACCGCTGCGATAAAAGGATTAAGCGTAACAATCGTTACATGGCTAAATTTAGAAGAAATCTTATATGCCCCAATATTTATGTGAAACATACACGAAGCTTGATTTCAAAACAACTTTCTGTCTGTCTATTGCAAATTTTCAAAACGGCTAAATTTGTCTAATACAACTCCGAAACAGAATTTCATTAATTTGGTGACAACTACTGTCCATAATCTTAACTGCCAAAGGTTCAAATACACCGTTACCTCAAATTTTTAAATAAACCACGTTCCGCATAATCAGTACATTCCAACAAAAAATAACGATCCGTTTTTGACAAAAATCCAGCTTATGTTAGCTTCACATTGCGTATACGTTGATGACAATGCCAAAGGGCGTATCTCCTGAAAATGTTGTATTTTGCCAATTTTAGCACAAGATGCACATTGCCTCTCCCGAAAGGGTTATGCCAAAGGCCGTATCTTTATGACGAATGATTAACAAGTTAAAACAGAAAAACCAAAAAAGGTATCTGATATACGCCTTTTGGCATTGCCGTGCTACTTTTTTTACCACATTTGTACTACACTACCAAAAGGCGTATGTCTGGATGTTGAACCTTTGTATTTCGGCTTTGTAGCTTTAAATTATGAACACTTTGACAATATAGTTCTGTGTAATAAATTTTTACTTGCTCCACTGTCTTTAAATACTGCGAAGCACAGCCTATTGTGTTTAAGGTACCATTTTGAGCAGTTAAATATGTATGTGTAATTTGTTCCATGTGTAACTTATACGCAGTGTCGGGATATTTAGATGGACCAGGGTTATATATAGATAAAATGTACTTAGCGTTTATATCTGTATTCTACTACCTCATTCGCGGCGGTACGATGCCTGATCATATGCACAAGTTAAATTGTGCTTAGGTCATACTTCTTGAGTTGAAGGAAGTACTCACCTGCTTGCACCAGTATTTATATAGTGAAATAGCGATATTATAAGAATCAGTTTGATTTTTTACCACAATAAATTTGCCAATCTCCTTTGTTTAGAAAATGCCAACAGTTACTGCTTTAATAGCGCTGCTATGTCTGTTAATATCTGACCTAAGGCCAGCCTCAAATTATTAAACGCGCTGACAATGTGAATGTCAGCTTTACCGGTTTAAATACACTACACCATGCTATTCTCGATACACTATACCGCACCTTTGGTACTTATAATAAGCGTTAGTCTATCACTACGATTGTGTCGTGGTTTATCGCTAAATGTGACATGGGTCTAGGCATTAGTTCACAATGAAGTACAAGAATGTAACTATCGATATATATATATATATAACGCTTTCCCAAATACATAAGCACACTTTGCAATTTCAACATGCACAGAATTGTATCCAAAAATACTGTTTGTTCTTTTAGATTCTTTAAAATGAGTTTTGTTAAAGACGGGTTAAGTATTGGCCCGGGATTATTGTTAATGCTAATCCATCTAAACCTGGCACAGCAACAGTTTCATTCTTTCCTAAGCACCAGACATCAGTTGTGCTAACTAAGAATATTCCGCCTTTCGACAACCCCTCAATAAAACAATTTGCATCCACGAAAAAAATTAAAGAAGCAGTCGCTTCCGCTGTTGAATTCATAATTTTTTACGAAAAATATCAAAATATGCATCAAATTGCAAATGATTTACTCAAATATATCGGTAATGTAGATACTGATCGTGAGAACCACAATGCTTCATGTGACATTACAGCGAGCAATGACGACGATAAAAACACCATTGCAGTAGATGAATTACCAACCACAATGGTGGGTAAACCACCATTCACTGTTGCACAACGAAGTGAAAGCGAAAGCAGTCATAGCTCCATAGATGATCCGGATTTCGATCCAAACGATTGTTCATTTGATTCCGAACATTCAGCTATCGTTTCCCAGTCTCAGCTGGATGAATGCATTGCCGCTGTTTGTGACAAAACGCTAAGTGACTCGTTGCCGACGAACAATAAACTGCGCGATAACAATGAAAAGCATGAGCCAAAGCAGCAGCTTCGTGTAAAAGGTTTGCCTTATGTGAAGCGATCAGCAAAGAGTTCCAGGTCTGTCGAAAGTTTTTTCTTAGTACGCTTGATGGCAGTGAAAAGGTGGTCGGTCCGCAACGTACTCAATGATAAGTCAATTTCTGGCATTGTGGCTAAACATAAAGCCACAACGGTTCCAGAAGAGCGAGCGGAACGCGAAGCGCTCAATCTTGCACGAGTAAAAGAACATATTAACTCATTTACACGCATGCCTAGCCACTACTGTAGGAAAGCGACACAGCGGGAGTATCTTGAGCCGAACGTGAAATCAAAGAAAAACATGTACCGGTTATATCTAAAGTTTTGTGAGCAAGTCTTACGAAAATCCTGTGTCACTTTCAACGTATAAAAATGTTCTCAAGAAATACTGCCGAATTTCTATTTTTAAGCCGAAGAAGGACGAGTGCGCAATTTGTTACAAGGAACGGATAATGCCTAACGGTGCTGAAAAAGAAAAGTTTCGTCACGACGTGTATTTGCCTCATAGAGCACGCAGAGAAGCGGCCAAACTCCAGTACGACGCTGATTCCTTATTGTCTAAGAACGAATCCAGTGTTGCAGCATTTTCGTTCGACTTACAGTCCGTACTGTATGTACCCAACTCCAATGTTGGACTACTCTACTACAAAATAAAACTCTCCACATATAACCTAGCAATATGTAGTCAAGCCGACGGGGCAGGAAGTGTTATTACTGGACTGAAGTGGAAGGAAATCGCGGTGCAGTGGAAATAGCTTCGTGTCTTGTTCACAATTTGTCCAACCTTCCAAAAAACGTTACAAGAGTAATTACCTGATCCGATACGTGTACTGGGCAGAATCTTAACCAATATGTATCAGCTGCGCTCATTTGGATAATGAAACAGGGACACATTACGCAGATCGATCAAAAGTTTCACGAAAGTGGACATAGTTACATGTCATGTGATGCAATGCACTCTGTTATTGAACGAGCTTCTCGCGATGTCGTAATTAACGTACCGACCGACTGGGTCAACATTATCAAGCTAGCTAGACCCGACAAAAAATTTACGGTCTTTCAATTGAAGCATACGGATTTCTACGACGTCAAACAGCTCGCAGTACAACTGTGGCAAACGACCTAGCATTCCTTGGTTAACGACAAAACATTTTCGTTACAATGCGACAGAAACGTCCGTGATAAAATACCGTCCTGGATTTTCAGGGGAATTCAACACTTACTACGCTGTTCAGCAGTCAACTCGGGCTAGCGCAAACCGCAGGCTACAACCAGCGTATACCTCAATGTTGCCTATTAGGAATGCTAAGAAGTCCGATTTGCTGGCACTTTGTACATCGTTCGCTATTCCACCAAAATATTGGCAGTATTACGAGACATTGCCAACGACTATCATAGAGCGGAACCAACGTGTCTCGGAATTCGAACCTGACGATGATGAATTTTTTGATGATGACTGTGGAGATAGTTCCGATGCCGAAAATCCAAACGCTCCGTGTTGCTCAAAAACGTTATGACTAGTAAGCAAAAATCATTGTTTTATGCTGGTTGTTTCCCAATTTGACTGATTCCATTGGGCGTAATATGCAGCCGGATGTTAAATTTTCGACAGTGCCATAAGGCGTATGTCGGAATATTAGCTATGTCCCCAAATTTTTTGTATCCAAAAATGTCATAAATGTTCGATATGTTTACTAAAATTAAATAAGGGTACCAGTGGGATATATGCGCAAATAATAGCCTTTTCAATAGCAAACATATCACGAAGGTATTTTATAGTGGCGCTCAATTTTCAAGTGGCCATAACTCGAAACTGTACATTTTGAGATACGTCCTTTGGCATTGTCACCGACCAAATGTTAATTATATCAAAAGAGCTATTTAGTTTCTGTAGTGTGCAATGATTTACAAAATACAATCCGGCGCAAAGCCCGAACCCAGATTGTATTGTGGCAGTACGCTAATAATATATTTAACCATCCATGTAGCGTCTGTTGCTTGGTTCTTTACGGAATTTCTCAAAGTGAGCGAATAACGATCGTGGAAACATACATTATCGACAAACTCAATATTCAAAGTTCGCAATGAATATTGGTCTCATTTGTGTGCGGGCGGATGCGGGTATCCAACGCTACCCTGGAGGTGTGTACGGGCTCAAGCCTTGAGCCTGTGGGGAAGTGGGTACCCGTAACAGGTATGAACTTGCATGTCCAGTAGTACATGTAGTGGTTCCGTTTAACGAGCGATTTCTTGAAATTTCTGGTCCTTTTTGCACCTCCGGTCCAAATTTACTAGACTATTTCCTTTAGTAGTCACTTTTTGGAAGCAGGCCCAGTCATGGAACTGACACTATATCTCCCCTTACTAAGCTTCGTAGTGTAGCCTGGGCCGCGAATAGCACTGACAAGAAATTCAATTTTATGAAGCTAAATGCAAAATGGTTTAAAGTAAACAATCATGCCTTCCCAAGCCTCTCATTAAAATTTGCAACTTTTGGCTTCGCGGGCCTAAAGAAATTTTGAGCCCGTGGCTACTGGGCTAGAGGCGGTGGGCAAGCCTTCCCAATTTGCATGTGTAGCCGGGAGCTGTGGGTCAAAACTTTTTGTATGGGCATACCTCTTGGCCAGTGGGCGCTAAAGGGTTAAACTAACATGGAAAATGTTATGAAATATGCGTTGTCGACCCTATGTTACACCATCGCCAAAACGTAATAAATAATCCATCATTATATAAACATACATAATTATATAACATACATATAACATATAACATACATACATAATACATGTACCTATATTAGAATAAATATTATTTTAATTTAATTCCTCGAACAATATCAGTTCGTATGCCACGCAACTCACCGCCGTACTTCTCGGTTTCGCTGCGAACATCGGGTACCTACAGAGAATAAAAAACATTAACGAAAAGCTATGCCCAAAATAATATTGTATTTTCATCAACTTCCCAACATATAATTTTAGCGGTCGCCCAATAAATATATTATTTTGGCGGATAGTCACTATATTTTGTCATCGCTACAATTATAGTATCCACAGCCCTGTCTACAAGTCAACATATTGTTTCCACATTTGAAAACAAGTTTTCGTTATCGGCGTCGCTCTTCGTGGTAGTTGGTTAGCATGGCACTACAATAATGATGATCGGCACAACCATTGCCTAATATAGAGTATTTTTTGGGGAAGCCGAGATGCACATACCCCCAGTCTCTGAGGGGTGCTGCTCAGACCCCCCTCCAAATTGAGGGGGCGGTTGAAACAGTAGCTGCTTATAGATCGACCCCCCGAAACTGGGGGTCCGAGCCACTGGAGGTCTGTGCATCTTGACACCCTCCAAAAAACGGGGGGGGGGGGGGTCAGGCCGAAAAAGCCCGCGTCATCAAACACGATACACATGAGTGCAGGGAAGTGTCATACTCTTCTCAAATGCACTCTTGCTATCAATATAATTTTGTTATCACAACAGTGAGATACTAAACCAAGTATAACGATCTTACCACATTTCCATCAGACCGAAAATATCCTTGATCCTGACCACGAAACTGGGCAGTATTTTTGACCCCTTCTGAATTCGGCGGTTCACCAGGTTCATGGTGTCAGGTAAATTGTCAGGAATTTTGTATTCGACCAGTACGAGTCGGCTGTCAACTAGTGTTCCAACTTAGTCTAGTTGTACGTAGATAGACACAACCAGCATCAGGGTATCTCACAGTTTACACGTAGAATACCGCAGGCACTTTTGAACCAGACACAGCCGCGGCCACACATTAATGTTTAATCGAAATTTCGTTTCGTTGGTAGAAATTTATAAAGATTTTTGCCAATTTATTAACATTATTACACCATTTCCAGGCGTAGGACTTGCCATAATTAAAAATATAGAAACGTTCGATTGACCTACATATTGGAAAAGTGGCACTATTTTTGTTGCCTAATTCTAAATTTGCCAAATTTCGCGCCGGCATCCACCGGCACATCACAAATCCAATATGGTGTTAAAACAATGAAACATACCAAATAATGTTAAGGTTGCATTCATGTTTGTACTAAATCTAGCAACTGACTGGTGACATTTGGCTTAAATTTTGAGGGTTAATTTATGTTGTACATTTTCGCAATATTGTCAATACCACACCATTTCATAAATAATGCATTAGTTTGAGACCAAAATTCCTTTATACTTTTACTGTAATATTGGCTTTAAAATATTTGGTTCTTTTTTGAGTCAAGATTCTGCTGTACACCTGCCGATTCTGCGACAGGCGGATGCACTTGATTCATCTTGACTTCAGATTCGGAATACGAACAAAAAGATTTCCGGTCATAGGCTAAATGTTGCTTTAATCGCCAGTGCCTTTGCAATAAACGGGCCAATGTGAGCTACCGTGAAACTATGAGTTGTGATTTATGAGTGACTCTATTATCTGACTTTTAGCTCTCAGTGATTAACTCGGAACCGGGACCTGGCCTTAATAATAAGGTAAAATGAAAAGAAGTATTAACGAGTTTCTGGTTTGTTGGAATAAATAATGGGCGCATAGGATTATTTGACCTGTTAAGCACTACGGTGATTAGTTTAAAAGTACGCTGAGTATTTCGTTACACTGTGAGGTGCTGAACGGGGCTGTAAATGCATAATTACGGCAACAATGTTCTGAGATTTTTAAATAGGTCGATGACTATGGGGCTTAGGGTAGTTGCAGTAATTGTACTTACAGGGAAAGCAGCCAATTTAGCAAACACTAGATTATTACAACGCAAAATCGTTTTGTTCTCATAAATTTATAATCTTACTCTTGCGATTTTATAAATTTTGGATGTTACCGTTGTTATGTTATTCGATTACCATGTCCTGTATTGAAGGAAAAATCCCACTCGAGTTAACCGTAAATTTTTCAACTTGGACTATAAAACCAAAATGATGGCTTTTCCAAACTTGTCACCTCATAAGATTAGGCCCCATCAGCCTGTGACAAATTCATGATCAAAAACGTGTAACACTGTCACGTGTATTGCGGATGTACTACTAAAAAAAGAAAAGGACATATTTGGCAGTTTTTCGACACCTCCTATGTCACAACTCAGCCCACCTGTGAGAAGAAACCTAATATGTGCTGAAAATTAAAGTCATCGTTTCTTTGACGAGCTGTCGATGCGCATGTAATGTCTTTCTGAACATTTAATAAGCTCAGTTTTGAACCTCGGAAAATGCAGTCAATAAACACAGACTACCGAACTCGCCCCAGTTCTCACCACCGAGTGAATTACTATTGCTATACAGTCCTCAGCACTGTGAAATACTCACAAGTATATGAGAATTCACCGATAAAGACACTTTGGCAGTATTGTTTGTCGAAAGTTACTAAGCAGGAACCGTTGGCCTGTAAGTTACATAACGGTGTAGTTAACAGATTCTGGAGTACAAAGCACTTCGATAACTAAAAATACGCTTAGCGTTATCTTTGTGCCTTATATAAATTGTTAATAAAGGTCCATAAATGTTAGTTGAGAAATTACAAGAGCGAAGCAAAGGTAACTTATTGAACAAAAAGAAAAAATTTATTTCGTTTTTTGCACAAATCACCAAGTTTTTAAGCTACAGTTCACTTTGCTAGCTCATTTTGACTGGAAATGGAAAACTTTTATTATAAAATACACCATGCAGATGTTCAAAAGAAATCAAACCGAAATTTCGGTTCCAGCAAAAATTAGTCGGAACCGGAACCCAAATTTTTTCGGAACCGAAATTTCGGTGAATCATTGTTAGCTATGAATCTCAGCATTACTTTTTGCTTTGAACTAGCTATACAATAGTTAACATTGCAACAGACCTAGCGAGGCATCTAGTAAAGTTAAAAACATGACGGAGTACCTGACTACGTCGGCGAATCAATGCCTTCCGAAACCGGTTCTTGTGCTTGACTCGCGGATTCCGTTGCTCTTTCTTTCGTTTCGGTATAATTCCTTTGTTCTTTGATATCTTAAAAAATCGCTATTGCAAATTCACGCTGCTGTTTCAAATAAGAATAGTATTAAAATAATTATAAAACCGAATTAGGAAATAATATTTCGTACATCAAATGTTTAACAGATACAGTACCCGCCAAAAATGACTGTCGCTTACTCGCGACGCGCTCAAAATAAATTTTATCTAAATTAATAGAGCTTACTTTTAATTTCAATAGTTTCGAAATTGCGATTCATATAAAATGTACAAATGATTCATCGTGTTTAATATCTGATAAAAGATTGCACGAACCTCTATAATACTAAGTATGAACGTCAATAGTGTAAAATTTATCTATGAAAATTACATATATAGATATTCTTTATTTAACTTCATTAAATGAAACCAACAAATACGTTGAATCAAAGAGGTTCCAATTCTTCAATACCTTCGCCAGGGTTTTTGGATTGTTCTGCGGAATAACCAGTTTGGCCCAGTGCTCTTGTTGTAGCCGGGCCATGCATACCTCACCCTGCTGGATGCTTAGTTATGCATCGCGCGCAGCACTGAGCCGAGCACTCTAGAGGACGCAGCGAATGGACGAGTCCATTCACCCGTAGAACCGTTTACTACAAGAATGTAATTACTGATCAGTACTCTAATAGATAAGATGTACGCCGTCAATAAGCTACTACTACAGCTATAATCAGAATTAAGTACTTAAAAATCGATCGGAGCTTCGTTCGATTTCGATCGTTTGATTTTAACCGAAAATCGATCGTTTAAACGAAATTCGATTAATTTATCAAATAATTTCGATTGCGTCAAAATAAAAATAAAAATTTAATACAACATGTTAGTTGGCGTTTAATTTAACGAATTTCCATTGTGTCGAAATAAAAATGTTAGGTTGGGTTTAGTTTAGCGAATTTAGTTTAAACGAAGATCGATCGATTACGTTTTCGTTCGATTTTATGTGCACTTAATTGTGATTGTAACTGTATATGTACGAACGATGTATACATATAAGCATTATTGAACGGGTCAGCAATGTTGAACTCAAAATGTAAAGTCAGTGAGCACAATCCCATAATGGGCGCGCATCAGATCATACACGCTGTCCGTTACAACAAACCCAAATTCCTAACAAATTCTATTAGTTGGATCATGTCATGATACAAATATGCTGGGCTCTCCAACTTTGTGGGAGGATGGGGACCGTGGCATTTTCAAGAGCCCCGGGGCAAAGACTGATTGCCCTCGGTTGACACCCCTTGGAAAAATTTCCAGCGATAGGAAAGCCCAGTTATATACTACGAAGCTTACATTAAAAAATGATAGTATCATTGTTAACGTATTTCAAGAAAAGATACACATAAGCACTTATCTACATAAATTCACATGTAATAATTCCAAACTATCGACTACAAGGTGTAATAATGTTAAATAGAAACGCTGAGCTATTTGATCTTACTACGTAATTCGTAGATCGTTATTACCAAAAAAAATCTTATTGATACTTTAATATTTCTTTCCAAATTTATTGGGATAGCCACGTTCCGATATTTTTAACCCAAAATCTACATCGTTTCTGCCCAATAATTGTTATGAATATTATCTGAATGAAAATAATTCATTTACTTACAGTAAAATTTAACGAAAAATTATTTCAAAGTTTAATTCGTTAATCTTATTAATTATCTTTAATTCATTAATCTTATCAACGGTTAGAGTAATTGTATTCATTTTAATTTTCAAATCTAAAACATCCGCATGTTAATTATCCCCATTAACTTTTTCCAACTTTAAACTACAGGAAGATAAACTTTAGTTGAATCTTTCTCAAATGGAACAAAACTATTTATTAATCTGATATCATTCGTCTACTTATATGAAAGTATTTTTGACTATATTTAATTATGGGTCAGAAAGCTTTGCAAAAATTCTTTCTCATGAACGCGCAGGTATAAGTTAGCAATATATGACGCTGAATCAGTGCCCAGCAGTTTGTTTAAAAACCAGATTTTCCAATGAATGAAAATCAACATGAAAGACTCCGGGTTTTTTTACAGGGGGACTACCCCTAAACCACCACCGCTAGAATTTCGAGTCCCCCCCTAGAATTTTTTAAATCTAATTAAAAAAGTCTAGTTACCATTAGCATATGTCGCAAATTCTTTTTCTGTGCTGATAATTCGTTGTACTTTCGATGCCGCTTTTTTAAAGAAATAATCAATACTACGCTTTCCAAGTTTGTCTGACATATTAGCTACCACACCATATATCAATTAGTACGGTAGCTATGATCCGTTGGGTAATGTACGGCATAGATATATAATGTATATTATGTGTCATTCACCACCCCCCCCCCGAGCTAGGGGGGCACCACCCCTAGGCTCCCCCAAGAATTTGAACCCGAAAAACCCCCGAAGACTATTAGTCATTTTGTTTCCATCAAAAATTGTGACATTTTGGTCGAATCACTACATCAGAACATTACTGGATTTTTGAATCATTTCCAGTATTACCTCGAACATATGGTTAACCTTCATATAAGTGGTTAAATCATATGTGTTCATAATGTGTATGTTCCTACGTAGACTCATGTTTTTAAGCTTGTTACTATGAATAATTCAACAGTTGGCTAAATCTTTCATTCATGTCCGAAATTTAAGAACAGTTTGAAACAAAGCTAAGAATTTTAGATATCTTTTTGGTAACAGCTCTTATATGAAATTTTGGCGTTCAACTAATGTAGGGAAGCATTCTATTGCCATGATTAATAGTAACATTAAAGATTTGGATACATTTTTGTAAAAGACGCTCAAAAATTTCCATTGATTAAAATCATAACCAATAAATAATCAGTAGTTGTTGTATGAAGCTACAATGTTTTTATTAATATTAAAGTTAAAATTCGCTTAAAGGGCTAGATACTACTGTTTGCAATCCAACTACTATTTACAATTAAAAAACAATTTGAAAACACTTGCAAGAGATTTAATTTCCGAAGCTGATTTAAAAATTCCATATTATTATCAAACGCCATTCGTAAGAAAAAACAAGCAATTCATAAACACTTTCAATAATTTTTAATAGTTACCTCTGTCGAAAGACATTAATTTTGGGGAATACATTTAACATTATTAATTATTTTATTCATTGTTCCTTCAAATTTCGAATACAAATACTACTTATTCTCGAACGAAAAAATAGTGTTCACTTTTGACCGGACTAGGACCGTTGGTGATATGTTAATACTAGTCGGCAGTGGAATTACATTTGTGAGCGGAGCTTGGACTGTGGCATTACGAATGTACTCAATTTTATGTTCTTCAAATAACTACATTGCATATGGCATAGTGCTTTATCATTGGTAAAACTATTATATTTGAATTCTTCCACCCAAAAAACCGTATAATGGTTTGATCGAAACGATTCTATTTCAATAAATAACACAAATATTGCAAAATTCTCTATTTTAGCTGCATAAGCTTAACTAATTATCTAATTACTAATTAACCACTCAAAATTTTTAATCCCAAATATTAGGTGCACACTCTGACATGATAGGCTTTCAAACAAAAAAAGTTTTTTAAAATCGGTTAGGTGGTTCTTGAGATCCGTCGGACCGAAAGAATGAACGAACGGACATCGAATTTTTTGGTCACAGACAGAAAATAAAAACGCTTCGCTCGGCTTCGCCTTGCTCCGCTCAAAAAGAGTCCCACGCTTAATCATCAATAATTATAGATTTTTTGTGAAAAATAAAACGTTGAATTTTTAGCACAAAACGATAAAATCAAAAATACTAAACGAACAAGTCACATTCGAGAAACAGTCAGCGCAGCCACAACTACTAACTATACAGAGCGAATGTGTCAGTGCCAAGATGCAATATAACGCCACGCTGACAGTATTCCAATAATGTTAGTGCTATTTTACTACAAAAGTTTTTAATAAAATCTTATGATTTATTCCGATGAATCCTCATGCGTCTGTAATTCGAGCTTTGAAACCTAAACATAAAAGTTTCTCGATTAGTTGAAACGGAGCGAGCGAGGGGAGTGGAATTTCCACTGAGGGTGCCAGGGGGAAAGATTGTGAAAATTTGTTTGTTTTGTTACGCATAACTCATCCTCGTGTGAATAGATTTCGACAAATTTTGTATTCGATAGCAAAACTGGTATGAGGATGTGCCCTTTGGTTGAACGCGAAAAACTCCGACATCATCTTCAAGATCAAAATGGCAAAAAATCTGGTTTCCAATGGTTCAATGCCAAATTTGGCCATATGGTTACCAGCCTTTCGCTTCATATATCTCGCGACACGAGCTTCGCATCGTAATTGAGACCACCATACAGAATCAGATGCTCATCGAGAAGTACAATTTTTGCGACATTTTTGAGTGTTTCAACTTCACCTGCGAGAAACTAGAAGTATTAGCGCTACAAACTTGACGCATTAAACTTACGTCGTACGTAATTCCACGCTTTGATTCCTCGTTGCTATCCATGGCGCCGATCGCGGAAATATCATTTAGCTCATTCGCCTTTTGATGGCTCAATTTTTCGGTTTCCATTTTCGACTTCTGAAAATATGAGATATTTTAGAAAACAGTTATAGCAAACATTTCCTCGCTGAACGGACACCGTCAATGATAGCTCAGCCACACGAAAACGATATGAAATTTCATTTGTTAGCTAGAATTTATAGCCGTCGACAAGAGAAAAAGAAAATATTAAAGGGCAATTTGCAGTTGCAATACACATTTCAAATGGGCCCGAAACGTATTCGAAAACAGCGTCGGGGAACTAAAAAAATCGCAAAAAAATGGCTAACAAATCAGGAAATCGAAAACAATGTACAATTTAATACGCTGCCGTGCAATTATAGAGCTAATGACAACTTACTCAAACCCGCCCTCAAGCCGCAGTCTACAGTACACTTACCTTTCTCTTCGATTCAACCACATCTTCATCGAAATCTACGTCCTTGGCAATCAGTGGTCCAATAGCCCCACCTTGCTCTGTTGCTTCTGACAGGCGATCAAGCTCTGGCTCAATCGGCTGTATTATTTTGTCGAACTTGGCGGACAGCTGAAATAAAAACACAAATAGCGAACAACGAAAAAGATATTAAAAAAATTTTAGCTAAGCGCCCCTTTCCCATCAAAGCGATAAAGCGTCAACGTCCAACCTTTTGACTGAGCAAACTTTGACACGAAAAGTGAACCTGAGCAACGGTTGTCACATCAAACATCCCACTTTTGCGATTCCCACTATTGAAGGTACGAAACAAGACACACTCAGACTGCATTTTAGTGTCATACGTCTGCCTAGATTTCGACGTTTATGATGGCTCTGCAAAACCCAGCTTTACTCTTTCACTATGGAAACGCGGAACAAGCTTTACGACCAGTGTATGTCTTACAGCTTTCTCGCATAACTGCCTTCGTGATAACTAAGCATCGCGGCAAAACCACTGTGACGGCGAAAAAATGTTATTTTTGTTTCGATGTGGCGT
Source organism: Trileptium ribeirensis (assembly GCA_030248225.1). NCBI lineage: Eukaryota > Metazoa > Nematoda > Enoplea > Enoplida > Thoracostomopsidae > Trileptium > Trileptium ribeirensis. The sequence continues at coordinate 50,154 of JASANE010017144.1, forward strand.
GAAGTAAAGTTTAAACAGTTTCGACTTATTATCATGGTCAGATGTGCAGTCAAAATTCATCGAGCAAGCGAAGTATCAAACGACCGAAATTTCATTTAATCACAGTTGCTACAACATTTTATAACTCAATTAAAGTTTACATTATTTGTAATGTATGTGCATAATAATTGTACTAAAATCTAAATCGATCGACATTTTATTTAACCAAAATCCATCGAAGATTCCATCCATTTTGAATAACTGGCGGTGACTGTGTGCGTACGCGCTTCGCCGTCGGTTTTCGGGTAAGCGAGTAGAGAGCGATATTCGAACAAACCAGAATGGAAACTTCAATGGATTTTTTAAACCACAACAAGGGGTGGTAAACTTTCTCTTATTTTTAATTCAGTGCGGGTACAATGGGCTCCCAAACTGAGGGGGGTGGGTTTTCAAGAGCCCACTGGCAAAAACGTGGTGCTCTCGTTTCGTGCCCCCTGGCAAAATTTTGGGATTCCTCGTATCACCACCTCTTGACATATTTTTTGTTCCCACTCGGCAAAAAAAGCTCAAATTATATATTGAACTAATATTTCGAAATTTTGTCAAAATCCGGTCCAAAATATCTGTTTCTCTCCATCAAAACTGTTTCGCCAGCGATTCTGACATGATTTGTTCATGAACCGGGTAAGATTTAGGATAATGGTACAGGACCCAGTGACATAGGGATAAATATATACCTGTCGGCTCGTTTTATAATCAGATAAACGCAGAAATCTAAAGTAACAAAAATTTATTGTGCAACAATTAACGTATTAAACATTACCGCCCGCCATTCCATAATTCGATCGAAAACGGGATGATTGATAACGTCGACAGAATTCGCTTTCATAAACAAATAGTACGCGATATTGATGAGGTAGCTAAAATAGAAAAAGTTCAAATCAATAAATAAACAAAAAACCCCGAATAAACAAATTTAAAGTTCCGAGCAACTATACTATGCATAGTTAAAACGAAATGAAAAAATAAATTATTGGCTCAATGGTAAAAAGAAGGAACACTGGAAAACAGATTCGTCAACGTTTAACTTTCGGTAAAACGTGAGCAGTTTAAGTCGCAGAAAGGATCTGAATAAGAAGTAAACCACAGCAATATTTTAAACCCTGAAATATAAAAAATGAGAGCAAACATTCGTAGTAGCCCTTTTTATTCAAGCGGGAACCAGAAACCGGCTGCACTTGCGATAACTGGCCTGTCCACAGTGGGGGGACCCCTCCCTACGTTCCTAATATTCCATGTTCGTGAGATTTTGCCCATGTCCGTCTCCCCCCCCCAACTCGGCGGAAACCCCCATGTTCAACTAAATCCAAATATTCTTCACATCTGAAAATTTGTGTTTTTGTTTGCAAATTGTTTTTTAAACATTAATTACCACTACTAATAATCCTAAAACGTCGATTTATGGCTTAACAATACATGCACGGCAGAAATTTTAAAAAAATTCTCTCCCTCCCCTCCCCTCCCCCCAACCCGCTTAGTTATCACGAAGGCAGTTATGCGAGAAAGCTGTAAGACATACACTGGTCGTAAAGCTTGTTCCGCGTTTCCATAGTGAAAGAGTAAAGCTGGGTTTTGCAGAGCCATCATAGTCTGAAATCTAGGCAGACGTATGACACTAAAATGCAGTCTGAGTGTGTCTTGTTTCGTACCTTCAATAGTGGGAATCGCAAAAGTGGGATGTTTGATGTGACAACCGTTGCTCAGGTTCACTTTTCGTGTCAAAGTTTGCTCAGTCAAAAGGTTGGACGTTGACGCTTTATCGCTTTGATGGGGAAGGGGCGCTTAGCTAAAATTTTTTTAATATCTTTTTCGTCGTCCGCTATTTGTGTTTTTATTTCAGCTGTCCGCCAAGTTCGACAAAATAATACAGCCGATTGAGCCAGAGCTTGATCGCCTGTCAGAAGCAACAGAGCAAGGTGGGGCTATTGGACCACTGATTGCCAAGGACGTAGATTTCGATGAAGATGTGGTTGAATCGAAGAGAAAGGTAAGTGTACTGTAGACTGCGGCTTGAGGGCGGGTTTCAGTAAGTTGTCATTAGTCTCTATAATTGCACGGCAGCGTATTAAATTGTACATTGTTTTCTATTTCTTGATTTGTTAGCCATTTTTTTTGCGTTTTTTTTACTTTCCCTACGCTGTTTTCGAATACGTTTCGGGCCCATTTGAAATGTGTATTGCAACTGCAAATTGCCCTTTAATATTTTCTTTTTCTCTTGTCGACGGCTATAAATTCTAGCTAACAAATGAAATTTCATATCGTTTTCGTGTGGCTGAGCTATCATTGACGGTGTCCGTTCAGCGAGGAAATGTTTGCTATAACTGTTTTCTAAATATCTCATATTTTCAGAAGTCGAAAATGAAAACCGAAAAAATTGAGCCATCAAAAGGCGAATGAGCTAAATGATATTTCCCTGATTGGCGCCATGGATAGCAACGAGGAATCAAAGCGTGGAATTACGTACGACGTAAGTTTAATGCGTCAAGTTTGTAGCGCTAATACTTCTAGTTTCTCGCAGGTGAAGTTGAAACACTCAAAAATGTCGCAAAAATTGTACTTCTCGATGAGCATCTGATTCTGTATGGTGGTCTCAATTATGATACGCGAAGCTCGTGTCGCGAGAAATATGAAGCGAAAGGCTGGTAACCATATGGCCAAATTTGGCATTGAACCATTGGAAACCAGATTTTTTGCCGATTTTGATCTTGAAGATGATGTCGGAAAGCTTCGCGTTCAACCAAAGGGCACATCCTCATACCAGTTTTGCTATCGAATACAAAATTTGTCGAAATCTATTCACACGAGGATGAGTTATGCGTAACAAAACAAACAAATTTTCACAATCTTTCCCCCTGGCACCCTCAGTGGAAATTCCACTCCCCTCGCTCGCTCCGTTTCAACTAATCGAGAAACTTTTATGTTTAGGTTTCAAAGTTCGAATTACAGACGCATGAGGATTCATCGGAATAAATCATAAGATTTTATTAAAAACTTTTGTAATAAAATAGCATTGAACATTATTGGAATACTGTCAGCGTGGCGTTATATTGCATCTTGGCACTGACACATTCGCTCTGTAATAGCTCAGTAGTTGTGGCTGCGCTGACTGTTTCTCGAATGTGACTTGTTCGTTTAGTATTTTTGATTTTATCGTTTTGTGCTAAAAATTCAACGTTTTATTTTTCACAAAAAATCTATAATTATTGATGATTAAGCGTGGGACTCTTTTTTGAGCGGAGCAAGGCGAAGCCGAGCGAAGCGTTTTTATTTTCTGTCTGTGACCAAAAAATTCGATGTCCGTCCGTTCATTCACTTCGGTCCGACGGATCAAAAGAACCACCTAACCGATTTTAAAAAAACTTTTTTTGTTCGGAAAGCCTATCATGTCAGAGTGTGCACCTAATATTTGGGATTAAAAAATTTTTAGTGGTTAATTAGTAATTAGATAATTAGTTAAGCTTAATGCAGCTAAAATAGAGAATTTTGCAATATTTGTGTTATTTATTGAAAATAAAATTTTATTAGAGTTACATTATACGGTTTTTGGGTGGAAGAATTCAAAACACAAGTTTTACCAATGATAAAGCACTATGCCATATGCAATGTAGTTATTTGAAGAACATAAAATTGAGTACATTCGTAATGCCACAGTCCAAGCTCCGCTCACAAATGTAATTCCACTGCCGACTAGTATTTAACATATCACCAACGGTCCTAGTCCGGTCAAAAGTGAACACTATTTTTTCGTTCGAGAATAAAGTAGTATTTGTATTCGAAATTTGAAGGAACAATGAATAAAATAATTAATAATGTTAAATGTATTCCCCAAAATTAATGTCTTTCGACAGAGGTAACTATTAAAAATTATTGAAAGTGTTTATGAATTGCTTGTTTTTTCTTAACGAACTTGCGTTTGATAATAATATGGAATTTTTTAAGTCAAGCTTCGGAAATTAAATCTCTTGCAAGTGTTTTCAAATTGTTTTTTAATTGTAAATAGTAGTTGGATTGCAAACAGTAGTATCTAGCCCTTTAAGCGAATTTTAACTTTAATATTAATAAAAACATTGTAGCTTCATACAACAACTACTGATTATTTATTGGTTATGATTTTAATCAATGGAAATTTTTGAGCGTCTTTTACAAAAATGTATCCAAATCTTTAATGTTACTATTAATCATGGCAATAGAATGCTTCCCTACATTAGTTGAACGCCAAAATTTCATATAAGAGCTGTTACCAAAAAGATATCAGCAATATGTACTGAACCGAAGAAATAACATATAACGTATTGCTAGACAATTTAACTATTAGTGGTCAGAGACACTGTTCAGAATAATGTTGGCAAACAGTGCCCGTCGAGTCTATATCATAATAGATCATTTTCTAATCAGAATGCTATAAATGATACAAACTGTGATACTGTTCGCATAGTTCAAAAAATAGAGTTCACTGCCAACAAAGCTGTTTCTGGCTGCGTTGCTGACAAATTTGCTTTCCTTCAATGTAGACTGATTTACAAAGTTTACAAGCGCACTGGCCGGTGCTTGACGCAATTCATGTTAGTCAAGCTTACCCTAAGTACTTCTATGTGATCCATACTCAGTTGCCGAGTTGTACTGGATTAATTCAAACATACCTGATTTGTTTACTTCAGACAGACTTGTGAATGTGTAAAATAGCTGCTACAATCATCGATCTGGCTTTGTTTTGTTAACTGCAGGTTAAGATGAAAAATTCCTACTGAAATTATGAGCCCTACTTACATTTCACACGACAAATTGTTGAATTAATCTTTTCTTTTGCTTGGTTGTATTGGAACTTGATCATTCTATATATGGGCCTATGGGCCATATATATATATATGTATAATACATATGCTTGGTCCACATATCGTGCAAAAATGTGGAAAATTTCAAACAAAATTTTTAAACCGGAATTTTGGTTCCGGTATGGTTTTTTGCCCTTTGCAGGAACCGCAACCGAAACATAATTTCCGCCGGAACCGAAATTCCGGTTACTTCCGATATATAGCTTTGTTTCCTGAAAAAAATGGATCCCCGAACCGAGGCCAGATCGCTCTGGTCGTTAAGAGAGATATGACAAGGGCACATTTAAAACAAACCTTGATGCAACCCTGCTTGGCAGGTGCGGTCAATAGCAACGCAGCGCACATAGCTATACACAGTTTTGGTTTCCTCGGATTGCATGAAACAATATCGGCCGAATGGGGCTAATCGCTGATGACATATGTGCCAATCTGGTGTTTTCGATGAGCCCAAGAGTCCATTTGAAAACCCATTCTGACCAGAAAACCAACCCTGGAGCTTAGGTGACGTCACAACAATACACTTCACATAGCTTTATAAGGCTAAACTTTCTGAACAAAGTTAATCCCAATGCGGCCATATCACACTCATTATTATCGAAAATATGAGTCTTAAAGCGTTTTGGCGAGACCCCTATGGACCATATGTGACGCCAAATTTGCGGGAGGAATGGTAATTTATTTTTCATACAAGTAAACGCCACAAATAAAAATTTTAAGTTTTCGAATGAGCTATCACACGATGTAGTCTGTCAATCTGAAGCCGAGGTATGTGTAAGTCCATTTTAGGTGCGTAGACATGGTTTGTTCCGTTGAATGCTCAGTTCACGATAGTAAAGGCGATGAACTCGAACAAATCAAGATTTTCTTTTATCCAGGCGTACTTGATTTGCGTATCAGCAACGCACCGGCGGTGTTCGCTGTCGCTATTTTGCGATTTAGCATCAGATTTTGCTGACCGCGAGAAAAGTGAAAAGCAATTACTCAATCGAGTTTTTCTCGTATGCTATATATATAATACACAAATAGAAAGCGAACATTGCTGTCTGACTGAGAATGTCATTTGATGAACGCGAACAAACATGCGAAACGAACAAATGTGCGCAAACGCAAATTCCATTCATGCAAAATTCATTCATACATCGCAAAGCCCATGTTCGTGTTCAGTAAAATGCGGATACCAATGGCAAAAATGTGAGCGCAAATGAATTCAATGAATCTAACATCAAAACAACCTTGGTGTACGCACTTAAAGTGCATTCACGCATGTGTGTCCCACATAAAGTAAACCACAAATAGACGCCACCGAATTTCACAGTCTTGGCCTATGAAAATCCATTGTTGTCACTTCAGAATTCAATTAGATTTTGCTTAAAATCAGTAAAATCAAAAGGCTAATATGTTTTGAATAAATATTGTTCAGTGAACATCTTACTGTCTTGCTTCCAATATTTTTTCACAGTTGCTATCTGTGTCTGTTACTGGCATCTCTGTCCACGATTAATATAGATTTTGAATTAAAAAACAAAATGTCTATTTATCAATGATGCATTAGATATATATAAAAATTTTGGCGTGATAATTTTATGGATATTAGCCTCAAGCAAGCTGTGCCTTGTGATAATAGACTACCCACATTTAAGTGAACTCGTTTTTTCGGAATACTGAGCGTTTCGCTGTGCATCAATTCCCTGCGACGATTGGCTAGTTATGACATATATGTTTTAAATGGGATTTGGAGTTGATTTATATATGCAGTTTCCAACTCTGTTTACTCTTTTCTTTAAGACGACAAAGCGCCGAAACGCATTAACCCCAACTCGACAGGCGTGAATTCTGTCCTAAACAGCCACGACGAAATAGCAGAAGATATGGATGACGAAGACGGTAAGATGTTCACTGAACAATATTTATTCAAAACATATTAGCCTTTTGATTTTACTGATTTTAAGCAAAATCTAATTGAATTCTGAGTGACAACAATGGATTTTCATAGGCCAAGACTGTGAAATTCGGTGGCGTCTATTTGTGGTTTACTTTATGTGGGACACACATGCGTGAATGCACTTTAAGTGCGTACACCAAGGTTGTTCTGATGTCAAATTCATGAATTCATTTGCGCTCACATTTTTGCCATTGGTATCTGCATTTTACTGAACGCGAACATGGGCTTTGCGATGTATGAATGAATTTTGCATGAATGGAATTTGCGTTTGCGCACATTTGTTCGTTTCGCATGTTTGTTCACGTTCATCAAATGACATTCTCAGTCAGACAGCAATGTTCGCTTTCTATTTGTGTATTATATATATAGCATACGAGAAAAACTCGATTGATAATCGCGTTTCACTTTTCTCGCGGTCAGCAAAATCTGATGCTAAATCGCAAAATAGCGACAGCGAACACCGCCGGTGCGTTGCTGATTCGCAAATCAAGTACGCCTGGATAAAAGAAAATCTTGATTTGTTCGAGTTCATCGCCTTTACTATCGTGAACTGAGTTGACGGAACAAACCATGTATACGCACCTAAAATGGACTTACACATACCTCGGCTTCAGATTGACAGACTACATCGTGTGATAGCTCATTCGAAAACTTAAAATTTTTATTTGTGTCGTTTACTTGTATGAAAAATCAATTACCACTCCTCCCGCAAATTACGTCACGTATGGTCCATAGGGGTCTCACCAAAACACTTTAAGACTCATATTTCGATAATAATGAGTGTGATATGGCCGCATTAGGATTAACTTTGTTCAGAAAGTTTAGCCTTATAAAGCTATGTGAAGTGTATTGTTGTGACGTCACCTAAGCTCCAGGGTTGGTTCAAAATGGGTTTTCAAATGGACTCTTGGGCTCATCGAAAACACCAAATTGGCCATATGTCATCAGCGATTAGCCCGATTCGGCCGATTGGTGTCATGTAATCCAGAAACCAAAACTGTATATAGCTATGTGCGCTGCGTTGCTATTGACCGCACCTGCCAAGCAGGGTTGCATCAAGGTTTGTTTTAAATGTGCCCTTGTCATATCTCCTTAACGACCAGAGCGATTCGGCCTCGGTTCGGATCATTTTTTTCAGGAAACAAAGCTATATATCGGAAGTAACCGGAATTTCGGTTCCGGCGAAAATTATGTTTCGGTTGCGGTTCCTGCAAAGGGCAAAAACCATACCGGAACCAAAATTCCGGTTTAAAAATTTTGTTTGAAATTTTCCACATTTTTGCACAATATGTGGACCAAGCATATGTATTATACATATATATATATATGGCCCATAGGCCCATATATAGAATGATCAAGTTCCAATACAACCAAGCAAAAGAAAAGATTAATTCAACAATTTGTCGTGTGAAATGTAAGTAGGGCTCATAATTTCAGTAGGAATTTTTCATCTTAACCTGCAGTTAACAAAACAAAGCCAGATCGATGATTGTAGCAGCTATTTTACACATTCACAAGTCTGTCTGAAGTAAACAAATCAGGTATGTTTGAATTAATCCGGTCCAACTCGGCAACTGAGTATGGATCACATAGAAGTACTTAGGGTAAGCTTGACTAACATAAATTGCGTCAAGCACCGGCCAGTGCGCTTGTAAACTTTGTAAATCAGTCTACATTGAAGGAAAGCAAATTTGTCAGCAACGCAGCCAGAAACAGCTTTGTTGGCAGTGAACTCTATTTTTTGAACTATGCGAACAGTATCACAGTTTGTATCATTTATAGCATTCTGATTAGAAAATGATTATTATGATCTGACTGACGGGCACTGTTTGCCAACACTAGTCTAAACAGTGTCTCTGACCACTGATAGTTAAATTGTCTTCTATTATTTTCTCTTAGAACCATATAAACCAATAATTTCCAGTTAACTGCAGAACAACATGTAACCAACGTATGTGTAGTAAAGGAAAGCGACTGGAGACAGGGTGAAGGTGTTTATTCTACGCTCCATGCGTTGTGAGCACATTGAATTCGACGCAGTATAGGCAAGGGCGTATAGTGGAAGACATTTTTTGCTCTGTGTGTCCAAACACCGACGCATTGATCAATATATAAACACTATTAGCTTCCTTAGCATCTTTAAAGTTTCAGAAAGGCAATAATGCCATCGCAATACATTAAGTTGAACGTAAAAGTTATTTTTAATACATACATTTTAAATCCACTTACCTTCATTTCTTTCTTCATCCGTTTTACTATATATATAAGTTGCGAAGATCAGGTTCCGGATCCGGTTTAAGTGGACTGTTCCGGTTGCTGGTTCCGGTTCCGGCAAATTTCGGTTGCGGTTATTCCCTGATATATATCGTGGATGATGTAGTGTATTTAAAATGTATTGAAAATAACTTTTACATTAAACTTAATGTATTGCGATGGCATTATTGCCTTTCTGAAACTTTAAAGAGACTGAGGAAGCTAATAATGGTTATTTATTGATCGATATGTCGGTTTTTGGACACCCAGAGCAAAAAATACCTTCCACTATACACCATTGCGTATACTGTGTCAAATTGAATGTGTTTGTAACTAAGTATGCTCGCATAGAACGTAGAATAAACACGTTCGCTCTGTCGCTAGTCGCCTCCCTTTATTACACATACGTTTATTACGTGTTGTTCTGTATGAAACTTTAAATTATTGGTTTATATGGTTCCGAGAGAAAATTATAGAAGGTAATTTCTGATCAGTGGCCAGAGACACTGTTTAGGCAAGCGTTGTGCATATAGTGCCCGTCAGCTAGATGATAATAATGATACCTTTCTAATTAGAATGCTATAACTGAGACAACCTGTGACTCTGCTCGCACAGTTTCAATAAATACAGGGCATTGCCAAGAAAGCAGTTTCTGGCTGCGTTGCAGATAACGTTACCTTACTTTAATGTATACTGATTTACAAAGCTTACAGTAAGTACTTCTACGTAATCAATACACTGTTACCCAGTTGGATCGGCTTAATTCGAACACGCCCCGCAGACTTCTGAATTGTGAAATACCTGCTACAAGCATCGACCTGGCTTCATTTTGTTAATAAACTCCAGCAGGTTAAGATGAAAAATTCTTACTGAAATTATTTGCCGTACTTACGTTTCACACAGTAAATTGCTGAGTTAATCTTGTCTTTTGCTTGGTTGTATTGGAACTTGATCATTGTGTATATATTACATATGTTTGGACTACAGATGAAGCAAAAATGTGGAAAATTTCAAACAAATTTTTTGAACCGGAATTCCGGTTCCCGTATATATATCGGAGAGTAACTGGAATTCCGGTACCGGCGGCAATCGTGTTCCGGTTGCGGTTCCGGCAAAAGGCAAAAACCATACCGCAACCGGAATTCGGGTTTAAAATTTTTGTTTGAAATTTTCCACATTTTTGATTCATCTGTGGTCCAAACATGTAATGTACACAATGATCAAGTTCCAATACAACTAAACAAAAGAAAAGATTAACTCAACAAATTGCCGTGTGAAACGGATGTAGGGCACATAATTTCAGTAGGAATGTTTCATCTTAACCCTGCAGGAGTTTCTTTACAAAACAAAGCCAATTCGATGTTTGTAAAATCTATTTGACACATTCAGTCGGCGGGGTATGTTAGAATTAAAGCGATCTAAGTCGATAACAGAGTATGGATATATTAGAAGTACTTAGCTGCAAGCTTGGCTAATATAAGTTGCGTCGTCAAGCACTTTCGAGTGCGTTTGTATACTTTGTAAATCAGCTTACATTGAAGTAAAATAACTATGTGGAACAGAAACTAAGTTCTTGGCAATGAACTGTATTTTTTGAAACTGTGCGAGCAGTTTCACAGTTTATCTCATTTATTGCATTTGATCAGGAAGTTATCACCATTATCATCTAGCTGACGGGCACAGTTTTCCCAACGCTAGGCTAAACAATGTCTCTGATCACTGACCAGAAAATTATAGTATACCTTCTTATGTTTTCTCTCAGAATCATATAAACCAGTGATTTTAAGTTTCCTGCAGAATAACATGCAACAAACGTATGTGTAGTAAAAGGAGGCAATTGGAGACAGAACGGAAGTGTTTATTCTACGCCCATGCAGGCATGTTTAGTTACAAAGCATGGTCAGGTTGACACAGTTTTAGAAAGGCTATATTATAGTCATGCATGGCATTTTTTGTTTTTGGGGGTCTAAAAATCAACATATTATTCGACAAATAAATATATATTAGCGTTCTCAGTCTCTTCAAAGTTCCAGATAAGCAATAATGCCATCGCAATACATTAAGCTTAATACATTTTAAATCCACTGTGCCTTCATTTCTCCGTTCATCTGCCCTGCTATGTATAAGTTTCGAAGTCCAAGTTCCGGATCCGGTTTAAATGGAAAGTTCCGGTTGCTGGTTCCGGTTATTCCCTGATATATATATATTATATATATATAAGTGGTGTATGAGTTACCATACCTCATATCAATGCTTAAGGGTGCCGGTTGGACATCGTCAGAGATCCCAATAGAGTTGCTAATGCATGTAGAGCGTTCACATGCCTTAAACGCATGTGGTCGCAAAGGGGCATTACGCCTAAAACAAAGATCAAGGTTTTACGAGCGGCTGTCATGATTTGCCTTCTGTATGCCAGCTAAACGTGGATGGTGAGAGAAAGCGACTTAATGTGTTCGAGATGATGTGCTACCGCCGTTTCTTTGTCTCGCTTGGAGATCATATTCCTAATGAGAATATTCCACAGCGATGCCAGTCAATGCACACAGTTGCCTATACAGTAAATCGGCGGCGTCTCAGCTGGCTTGGTAATGTGCTGCGCATAAAACCTGATGGCACTGCTTTTTCACCAACTGCGGATTGTAAGCGACCTAGAGGAAGAGCATACGACACGTGGGATGAGCTGTCAAGCGCGAGATGGAGTCCGCTTTTGATGACATTCCATGGCGTAGATCTCGCGGCTCGGTCTCTGTGATGATGTTCGTGGCTGATGACCGTGACGAATAGTTCAGATGGTGATGACGCCGCGCCCATATATATAGCTATTTACACTCAGAATTAACTTTCTTGGCAACAAGACTAGTCCCTCTTGTTCACGTGTTGGCTGAGGTGGTAAATCTAGAAATTATAATTGAGAATACTTTTACAATTTCTCCTATTCCAATTGTTGGTTTCATAACAGATTACGTTTCGCTACCAACCAAGATTTATTCGTTGTATTTAAATTTAGCTGTATTTTGCAGATTTAAACCAGATGGCTTTTCTAGTAAAAATACGTAGATTAAAATAACGAACGTAATGTTTAATTTTATTTTTAGATATAAATTTTTACATACAAATTATTTAGACTAGAAAGATTTCAAATCAGAACTGCTTTTAGCTTTCATCTGTTCACATATTGATGCACACGTATATCAGTATTGTTCGATTAATCCACTGCAGGTCGAAACTTATGTACTTTGATTTACGATAATATTATATTACTGTCAAATCTAAAAGGCTTGATTAATAGGCATTATATTAATAAGGTAGAAAAGTAGGTATATATGTTTCCGACACTTTTTATTGTTTTTACTAAATCGAACGAATATCTTCCATTCAAAGTATTTAAATTTTTTGCAATTGACACTAACACTTGTCGTCATTTGAAATTCAATTATTTACAATATCTATATTTTCCGCTCTGACAATGGCACTTAGATATAATAGTTCAAATGAAATAAAAACTAATGTATTTTGTACACACAAGTTTATTATATTGTTACGGCGCACCATGCTTTCTAAACACGTGGGCTCAATTTTGGCCTGACATATATAGTTATCTTGCCCATTTTTTCCAAAATACGAATATTTTTTGACGAGTAGAATTTTGGCCGGAATCCTCTGCGATCAACCTTTTCGGGACACTTCTAAACCATTAATTTTCCAGGTTTTGACTGAGATTAACTAGTTTTTTGTATTGGATGTCTATGGTTTAAAATGGTTGTAAAGTAATCCTGTATATACCATATATTAAAGCTACATGTGTCTGGTATGTAGCTTGGCACTCCTCGAATGTTGCGGTATACCAAACTTCTGCTTTTGATCAGAATTTAGATGTTTGCACACGGTTATTTGGTCAAAAATTGTAGGTCAGTGCTTCTCTACTTTGTCAAAGCTATGCGTTACTTGCTGTTATGTTTTCTTTAACGACTGTGTGGTGCCACCCTACCTGTGGGACGCTACATCATGTTCAAACTTCCACCGTGTCTCTAAGGTATTTGGTTTAGAAATGGCAAGATAGAAGCTGCAGTTCCCATTTGTCGCTACCACGGGTGTGTTATATCTGGTTCTGCTTAGGAGGCTCCTTTCCTATGCTAAGTTGGTTGGTTCAAAACCGAAATTACCGTTTTTGGATTGAATTTAAGCTCTCGGTTTCGTTTTCCCGCCTAAATTGCAACCCATTTTTCATTTTACTCGACCTATAGATGTATAGCTTATTGACGGCATCCTCAGAAGTCTACGAAGTAAAACAGACAATCAGATTACTTAGTTTCAACGTTAAATGTATTCCTAGCATTATTTTAGTACGGCTTGTATTACTTCAGAATCGTAAGTCGGCAAATGGGTAGGCATTTTTATAGGTTCCGGAGAAAAATTATTTGCGCCAATTTTAAAACTAATGTTTGTATAATTTTATAGCTTCAGAATTGAATTTTAGAAAAATTCTATCAGTGTTTTTATGTAAGCTGAATATTGTTACGTGGAGGAAAAAATTGTTAGCGGATATGTAACCAGATGAGTAAAATATTTTGTTGGGAGGCACGAGCCGTTATGGCATGTTATTACAAAGGGAACGAAAAAATGCCTGGTGCACTGCCCTCTCCAGTTTGGAGAAGCCAGCAAGTGGGTTTGAAGACTTATGTTTGTTGCCGATTCCAGATTACCTGTCATCGATTTCACTAAACTACCGAAAAGTCCTGAGTTCTCGATCTGGGGTTTCTAAAGTTCGTTGGATAACTGGAATTATTTAGATGTGGTTTAGCGTACTGAGGCTCAAAACGTCAAATTACAAATATATAACAAGGGAAATATCAACAATAATCATCTCTACAGGAAAAAATTTGGACATTTTCTCAAAATATATAATGTGGCATATTTCTTAATTCAGCAGAGGAAAATCGGGTAATATTTTAGTCGAACAAGAAATGCGTTTATTGGAAAAAGTTTTTCCCCTTTTGAACTTTACTATTCGGTTGTAGAATTATACCTGAGCAAATTTGCTGGCATTTTATATTTTTGTGATCAAACTTAATTTAAAGTTGGCATTTGCCCCAAACAATCTCAGTAATACGGTATTGATATATAATTAGTTGAATTTTGTGCTATATCAGGTTTAGATATGACGTATTGTATGATTTACCGTTTAACGCAAGTGCCAATTAAGTTCCTTTTTACAGGTTTGCCACCAAGTTTTCTAAATTCGAATGTCGTTGTTTTTACGAATTAGGTGTGTTAAAGTTTTACTTCAGACGATTACAAAGCGGAGGCAACTATACGAATGCCGATTAAAGGATTCAGCAAAATGAAGGAAACTCAACTTAGTGAACCCACATTTATTCGTGGAATACCATGGTGTGTGGTTTTAGTTATGTGAAAGAAAAATGTAGTACTAGTAACTCGCAAGCAATGGTAAAACGGAGCGAGCTTGGTTTCTTCAAGTAGTCATTTTGTGCAATCGCTTAGAAAATACCTGAAACCCATAGAAAATACCAGAAAATCCCTGGTGTCTAGATAACCAACCATCATGTCTTGTGTGCCGAAAAAACCTATGCAAGAACATTCTGGATAGCCTGTGCCCAATATATAACCAATATTAAAGACAGACTAGATTCTGGCAATCGTGTTCATTAACCCGAAACCCATTGACAACATCTGAAAAGGCCTGTCCACAACCCTCCGAAAAGTGGGGGGCGCGAACTTCGGGGGGCCCGCGTGTTCCTCGGGGGAAAATAAAAAGTGGGGTATAAATTTTGCTTAAAAATACTAAATATTTTCATGCATTTTTACTACCGTGAATGTATTTTCAAGCTAAAAACGATATTTAGCTTATAAATAGTGGTAATTAATGGTTAAAAAACCATTTGCAAACAGAAAAACATATATTTTTTTATTTTTGGAATTAGTTGAACATGGGTTTTTCGGCCGAGTGGGGGGCGGACATGGGGGAAAATCTCAGGAACATGGGGGATTTGGAAAGTGGGGTTCCCCCCACTGTGGACCGGCCTGGATAACCGAACCATCGCATTCAACTTATTAAAAACAAGCCATGGTGCCGTGTGGGTAATATTACTGATGGAAGACCATATACGGAATATAAGTCGGGGTTCGTTGACCCTAAGCCCATGGATCAGATCTTAAAAATTTGAAATGTTCTTGCTGGACTCTCCCGTGTCTTTTTATGCCTCTGAGACGAGGTAAGGTCTAATCGTTATCATGGCAGGATGTCGTAACTAGGTCCGATGATCAACGCTTTTGTAAATATCGAAATTTTTAGCAAAAATTAGCGGTAATCGGTAAAATTTTAGCATAGATCGGGGAGAATCATCTATTGACAAAACAGAGAATTACGCAAAATTTTTGCAAACAATTGTGGAAATTGCTGAAAAAAATTGTAGTGAAACAAAATTTGTGGTGGTCAAAAATGAAAAGTTTAGGGTCACGGAGCTGACTGTTATGGGTAACGCGGAGTAGATGAGGGGACAGCTCTCCTTGCTTCTTCAAAAAAGTCCGGGATAACCAAACCATCGTATTGAGCGTGCTTATAAACGTTATATAGACCATTCTTGATGCCCGGCAAGCAATACATAACCAAACAAATCAAAAATTATTAATTTTAGAAATAGAGTTCGTCGACCGTAAAACTATTGAAACCTCCATGAAAAGTTATGATATAGTCAAGTTGAACTCTGCATAGCAAAACCACCGTATTAAGCTAAAACGTTATATTGATAACCTAATAGACACTCGTTGTAAGCTAAAACATGCAACAACGTTCCGAAAGTTGAAAAATCAATATTTCTGGCAAATGGTCGAGGAACCATATTTAGGCCCACATCTACTCAGGATGAATTTCTTCTAGTAAATTTACTAATTGAGTTTATCATACCTTAAACGCATTGAAACGGATCAACAGAAGCACAACGCAATGTTCCAGCGTTAGCAAACCAATTATGGGGGCACATTAATATTCGTATCTCAGTATGTCTAGTTTGAAATGTTTGTAAAACATGTAATAAAGCTGGCGTGCCTGTACAGCTCTTACAGTATACAGCACCAGGTTCGAACGGGCATACCAAGACGATATATAATCTTAATATATGTAAGTGAAAGTCATATTCACACTGGCACGTGTGGTTAACACAAGTGAAGCTGTTGTTTAAAGTGTTGTGGATTAATCACTTGAGAACTGCGTAGTAAATATTTCGAAATATTGTAGTTTTAGTTACGGTGTTTGTGGCTGTTTAACTTTTTTCTTATCTTTATACCCTGGATAACTGCCCTGTGTTGCTCTCCTGTAGTACGGTTCGGTGTGCATTAAGTGGAGTTGATATTATCGCAACTCATATGATTGTAAGATATTTGATTTGCCTTTGTCGAGTTATTCGTTATGCTGTATTTCTGGTTCACAATACGTAATATTTCGTATTATTGTATTTCAGGCGAATTATGGCAATGGTTCGAGACCAGATGAGAGCAACATCGCTAGGATTTTTCCTGCAGTGCAATGCAGACTCGGAAGTGCCGTAAGTTCATTGCGTAACAAGCAAAATACTTAAATGAGACGGAGCTAGCTGAGTTTTCACCTATAGTTTTGCTAGCTTTAAAGATTATAAAAACGTCTTTGGAGGCGGAGACCACAACTCATCACCGGATGGATGGGACTTTAGAAATTTTTTATTTTATGATAAGTTAACTGTATTTGTACTCTTATTAAATCTGCCGGTCACGTCTTCCGGGTAAAAATGGGTTCCTAAAGGACAATGGTCACATTTTTTTTAAATTTGGCCATCCAGGTATCTATCTTTAGCGGCCTAAATTTCAAGAGGCTTAGAGGCTTCGCAGCGAAAGTCGAAGACCAAATTTCGAAAACCTCCCATATTGCTACAATTTTACTCTTATGCTTTTTTGTCACAGCTGACATGGTAGAACTATGAACCAAAGTATAAAAAATACCATCAAAAAATAATTTCAAAATCTTTCAAACCAAGTTTTTTTATGTATTGGGAGAGAATGATTGTATTATAGGGCTATATAACCCGGCAAACACGTGGGTTTCATTGCTTTAACCCCATATTGGTTGTGTTATAACACTGCGGGACGGTGTCTGAGCGAAGCCTGGTAAATTTTAGCGCAAAAATTGTCTTAAGTTGTGTCATTTAGAATATACATGTATTTAGGTTAATTGAACGTGTATATAGGTTTTCAGGATTGCTAAATTAGATAAAATCAGTTGTACTTGCGTGGTATATATCGTAGGGCCCTATTACGTAAAAACCAGTCTTCAAATTATAATTTTTCTTAAAATTTGTGACTTATATATTTCAAAATTTTTCGGGTTTTTTTTGTGATTGGAAGAAGAAATAGAGCTCCTCGGTTTTAATATATGACTAAATGACAGTAACGCTGTCATTAAAGTATTGCCTGTGTATAATTGCTATCATGGAAATTTAAGCGGGCTTAGTTACCTGAATTTGGAGTAACAAAATGGACAATAAGCGCGGATTAGCCACACTCGTTATGTTTCCTCTCGTTTTGTGACTTCTAGTCTTATAGGTTTCAGAAAATGAAAAATATGCATTTAGTAAAGGGGTACCGTCCTAGTGATTGCGCCGTCATATACCTAATTACAAACATTTTAAGTAAAGGAACTTGCCCCAT
This sequence comes from Trileptium ribeirensis, assembly GCA_030248225.1. Taxonomy (NCBI): domain Eukaryota; kingdom Metazoa; phylum Nematoda; class Enoplea; order Enoplida; family Thoracostomopsidae; genus Trileptium; species Trileptium ribeirensis. The sequence continues at coordinate 67,917 of JASANE010017144.1, forward strand.
ATGTGTTAATTAGACACTAAATATGTTAGGAAAATAGCACGAAGTGTGACCACTGGAAGCCAACCGCTACAAATTATTTACACCGTTTTCACCACATAAAAACCAGGGCTTTATTTTCGCAATTACCGGGAGGGAATTTTACATATCTCGTGTCATTATAAAGGATCCTTATTGCGTTTATGTTTTGTTAGTATTAAATGGATATCAGAGAGCTTTACCTAACCTTTTGCTGCATTCATAATTGCTTATATGTGATAGTTTTGATATATACATTTGTTAGGAATGCCACAGCATCGTACACAGTCAGGTAATTGCGGTTGAAGCTTGAACAAAGCTTATTTTGGTCATGTGCTCGTTGTTTATGTTCTTTCGCTCGGTTACAACATTGGTACCAGTATTTTATTTTCTCTGCTTCACCATCGTTGACTTAACGAAATCATTTATTGCGACATCATGTATTCTTCCTTCGTTTATTGCTGCTATATCTATATCAAATTTCGATTTAATGTGTTGATGGTTGTAAGGAGGTAAATTTTTATATTTGTGCAAAACAGTACTGTACATTGAAAATAAGCATATTGATAGCCTCTGGCTTCTCCAAATCTGGGTGGGGTCGGGGGCCCTAGCAAACACCATGTTCGCCCTGTTACGGCCACTTGGCAAAATTTTGGTCCATCCCCAACAAATTTTTTTTGCTTCCCCGGTAAAAACACATCGATGTTACATAAAAGATTGCCTTTACAAAGTCTCTTTTTGAATTTGATTAATTTCATTAGGAATTTAGTAGAAAAATTGGTTTTAATTTCAATAAAGACATTTTTGCATCGTTTCTCACGCCATTTATATATTAATAATTTTTAGATTTCCACCACCAGCTCAGACCATCTAGCCAAATCCGGCGCCCCCCTTTTCTAGCAAGGGGCTCTCGGTTCACCTCCATGGCAAAATTTTCAGCGAATGGAGACGCCAGAGCCTGTTTTTTGATGAGTAATAGTATTTTATTACGAGTTTTCCAGGAACTGGTCATGTACTGCTCAAGCGATTTTGCGCCTAGTACCGCAAAAAGAAGGTGTTTTGCCATTTGAACGAAAAATTCAGCACTATTTTTTTCCCAAAGAAAACGACTGGGGCTACAGCTGTTTCATGACGTGGGAGGTATGAATAATATATGTGATTGCTATTGAACATAATAAGAGTATATCTTCTAGCGTCCGCCCTCGCACGCCTTTAGCTTATGTTATTTGTAAGATTATAATTCGTCAAAGTTTTAGTCCTAGGCATCGAGCACAATTTTATTGCGTGTTTTAAGTGATGAAGACCACTGTAAAGGTGCCGCCACTAATGTTGCTCACTTTGTTGCAGCAAGTGTATTGATAAATTGAAGGCAAAGCTTAGGTTGTAGGTTTATGCTCCCTAAATTGGCGAAACGATATAGGTACTTTTTTCAGAGCATTATCGTCAGACGTCGTTCGGCTGTACTGACCGCTTTTGGTGGGGCCCTCACGACACAGTGTAATTTCCAAGAATCAATATAGTATACCCACCTTTCTTAAATCTATACTTTTCTGAAAACTACTTTTTTTTTGATGCTTGCTTTTGTTGTTGAGCGGAGCGAGGCTACTACTGTCTTTGGTCACGAGCAAAAATTTCCCATAAAAATATTATTCAAAGCATACAGGACCGCAGTGCGCTCAGAACACAAATTCTACGCTGACACTTAAATAACAAATGCTACGTACATTACCATTACAAGCAAAAATAATAACGTATAATTCCAGGTTGACACATAGTACGTTATTATTATATAAAATATATTATTGAGCGGAGCGAGGTGACCGAGCGAAGCGTTTTTATTTTCTGTCTGGGAGCAAAAAAGTCGATGTCCGTTCGTCCGTTAGTCTTTCATGGATCTCAAGAACCACTGAACCTATTTCAAAAAACTTTTTTTTGTTTGGAAGCTTATCATGTGAGGATGTGCACCTGATATTTTAGAAGTTTGGCAACTTGCCAATTTTATCATTAATTAAGCTAATTAGCTAATTAACACCCTATTAAAGCTCATAACAGCTTAATTATTGGTCGTAGAGTCGTTTTAACGGCATATACTTTGAGTTTTCCATGGGGAAATAAAAAATAGATGCATTGTACATACAGGAATAGTACAGTACGAATGTTATAGGCAAAATTATTTTCAGACTTCGTGTCCTATGATTTCATTGTTGTGATTCGATTACCATTCATCACCATGCTGTATAAGCCACGTGACTTCCTTTGTCTTGCTTTTCGTTCGAACGGAATAAGACTATTCTTTCATTTACTCATTGTTGTCTAAGTAATAATATATTCCCAAGACATTGAGTACGTTCATATTACTAATGCCGCCGCTCTGCTCAAAAAATGTAGTTCCACTACGACTGGTAAATATATAGATCTTGTTGAAACGGAGCGAGCGAGTTTACAGAAATAGGTATATTATATATCTGCAAAAATCGTTCAAATTTCTTTTTTGTCCATCTGTGGAAATCATAAGTCATCACCATATGAATAGATGCTCACAAATTTTTTATTTGATCACAAATTCCATTTATTTGTACCCTTTCATTAGACGCAAAACCCGCCGACCATGTGTCCTTTGCAAAAATGGGCCAAAAGGGGTCCGAGGTCACGTTTTTTTAGATTTGGTAATCTGGGTATCTATCTTTGTCGATCTATATGTCGAGATAAAGCCTCGGCAGCGAAAATCGAGGGCCATTCAGAATTCTCCCACAGAGAGCTACAACTTTGCTGTTATGCATTTTTATCAAAGCTGTCGTTTTCGAGCTGAGTCAAGGTTTATAAATACCCCGAAAAGTGACAATTTCAAAACTTTACGTTGGTTGTTGGGAAGAACTATGGGATCATATGGTTATTTAACCCATTAAACATGTTCTAACAACATACTGGTTATTTTCACCATGTGTGACGATAAGATTTAGTAAATTTTTGTAGAAAAAATAGATAATTTTCGCCACTTTTCCAACGTAGATGTATGTAGGTGGATTAAAAGTTTGTATATGTTTTCGGAGTTGCTAAATAGATAAAAACAACTGTGTTTGTATAGTATACATCAAATGAGACAATCTCTAGGGCTCTAGTGCGTTAAAACATATTTTAAATTATAATTTTTCTTAAAATTTATGATAAATTTCAAAAGATTTTGTCTTTATGGTAATTGGAAGACGAAATAAAGAGTTCTCCGGTTTTGACATATGACTAAAGTGCCCGTCGCATTGTCAATGAAGTATTGCCGGCATACAATTGCTATCATTACACTGGCTTCTCCAGAGGGGGTAGGGCTCTCTGGCATCTCTTAGTGCCCTCTGTCAAAACACGGACGCCCCTTTTTGGGGCCCATAGGCAAAATTATATCTTCCCCCGGCAAACACTCCCCTTGAAAATTTTTTTGGCTTCCCCCGGTAAAAACAACCCCGACATAAATTGATTAAATTTTTTTTACAAAAATCCCTTTTAAAATCCGTTCAAAATTTTAGTTTCAACCAATTGGTTGTAAACTTGCTTGTAACTGCAATAAAGACGTTTTTGCCCTGTTTCCGAGCCTATCTATTAACAATTTTCGCTGAAAACTATTAAATTTTGAATTTTTCTTTTAATTTCGACCCCCTATTTCAAGCCAGAGAGGCCCCTGTTCATCACCCCTGGCAAAATTAGGCTCCTTCCTCAGTTCAGCACTAGGGCCCTGGTTCTTTCCCCCCACTCGGCAAAATTTTTATCGAATGGAGAAGCCTGATTGGACTTTAATCGGGCTTAGGGACTAGAAAGTGAAGCGACAAAATCATCACTACGGGCAAAGTAGGCACATTCGCCCCGTTTCTCCTCGCTTTGGTAGTTACTAGTGTAGTTAAAGTAGCCCCTACGCCATACAACGTATCTTCCCATCGCAGTATAAATAAACTTAATTTGGGTAGTGTAGAAAAGTGGCTTCGATGCAGGCTCTTTATTGCGATTATCACTAATTGCCATAACAAAGTGTTTGTACTTTCAATTTCTAGTTTCAGACATTAAACAGTAATTTTATAACTTATAGGTATAACAGTCAAAATTATTGTATATATACTTTCGGTTTTGAAGCTTGGCTTAATTTAGTATTTTTTTGCAGAAACACAGCATTACATTTCATCCCGGAAGGTCATTATTATGGAACCGTCTATTTATTGTAACCTGTTATTGCTGCTATATAGATTAAATTAACCTATGTAACAAAAGTTTTAGCAAATATGTGATCCCGAAAGGGGCTTCATCAAAGACGACACTGTGATATTAGAAGTATCGGTATACGCTGATGCGCCTCATGGGGTGTCGTAAGTTCTTTTTGTTTGTCGTTTTTTGTACTACCGTCTCCGGTAGCGGTATAGTTTAACAGATGATGCTATTTACATTTCAGTAATACAGAACTTGTCATGATTATAATTTTATACATGGGTGGCTAAATATTTTTATCAAAATAATACTCTATTTTTACTATGATAAACGATGGCGAAACAATCATGTGTCAATCATGAGTTAAACGTTTCTGTTAGCCCGTTTGGCGTTTTAATTTTAAAGGTAAACATATGAAGTTTTATTATCTTAGTAAGCTGGTTGGAGCGAAATTTATTGGTTTTTCGTGCAAGTTGGAGTTGCAATGTGTTTCTGGAAGTTATAGCTCTTTATCAGTGCTGAAGTCACTTTCACAATAATTATCTTTTGTGATAGTAAATTTTAGATGGGATAGCAAAAGGCATACTGGATATGTCGGGATGAAAAATCAAGGTGCAACGTGTTATCTCAATTCGCTCCTTCAGACGCTGTTTTTCACAAACAAGCTTCGTAAAGTATGTTTATTGTTGTTTGAAGTAATTATATAAACGAATGTTGATATTGATAAATATTGATTCAGCTTGGCAGTTTGAAATTTGCTAGGGCGTTCGAATTTATTCTATTGTAGTGTTGCTCAATTTTTCCCAGCGCTACTGGATATTCCTGAAATGTTTTTCACTGTGGGCGTTATGACTGAAGCAAATACCAAATGGACACTTCGGTTGGGAAATAATAAAATGGCGTCGAATAGTACCGTTGTCTTATAGCATATTCGTAACGTTTCAGCTATACTGCACGATCTAGCACAAGTGACGTTTTTCTTGCCGTTTTCTTCCTGTCCGATGCCTGTTCGGTTATTCTTGCGTGCTGACGTTCCGCAATTTAACAATGTGATGTAAAATCGTCATTTGGTGGTAAATTATGTTTAGGCCGTCTATCAAATGCCAACTGGCGACGAGGATCCATCGAAGAACGTTGCACTTGCGATGCAACGAGTTTTCTACGAGCTACAGTTTTCGGACAAGCCTGTGGGAACGAAAAAATTAACGCGTTCGTTTGGGTGAGAATAACTTAAATTTTTAGGTGTTCGATATTCTGCTAGCATACGTATAACAATGTATTTTATTAACACCATATTCCTTGCTTTTGTTGGTAGAAAACAATGTTGTTTGGTTTCAAGATTGAATATGTGTTTTATATATTTTGAAAAAGTGCTACTTGTATTTAGTCACATTAGATGTTAATCTGTTCCCAGCTATTTTTGCGAAGCAAAGATTAATTATCTCCTTGCTGTTGACCAGACTATGGTAGCGGTATTCGAAAATGTTAGGGGCCGTGATCGTTCTATATTAGCCGATGGTTATGTTTTATGGACACATCGAATCAAGGGCGTAGCTGAGAGGTATAAGGCGCCCTTTTCTGTCGGAAAAATTTTTCAACTTGATCATGTCGTAGAAAGAAATGAAGAATTAGAAATATTGTATATTTGTATATTTTAGAAATATATCACGTTAAAAATATTGTAATCTGAATCGAAGTAATTTGTATCAAAAATTCACCAATATATAAACAAAATAAATATACATAGATGAATTTTGCTAAAATTATTTTTCGACAGAGTAGTTATAGATCATTTTCGTTACTAGCTAATTATGAATGTATGAAATAAATTTTGTTGGACCCCACCTGAGACCACCTTTCGCAATCCGGCTACTTCGCTGCATCGAATTTGCTTTTGGTTCACCTGAAATACTTTGTGCTCTAGCCAATATATTGTTATTGATTTACTGTTCTTATGTAAGCAACCTACTGCTTAACGAACTTAGTGTTGTAATGACATATCTGTATTTGTTTGAGCTATGTTGGAGTCCTTTTCACAGGTTTTTTTATGAATTCATAAATATTTCGATATTTCGTAAAATCACTGGCTATAGTAACTAAAAGGCGAAGTTGATACAACCGCAACGGGATGCACAGTTTATTGGACTCCGCAAGGTGAAAAGCGCTTTGTGTCCTATTGGATTTTTAAATATATATTTACGCTACGAACACTGTGCACACTAATAGTAACTCATAGTATCGGCACGTATATTGTTTCTTGTTCGAACTCCACAATTTTTGAGGTATAATGTTCCAATGTGGAACCTGGCTGCTATGTGTTCTGAAAAGACAGTGTAGCGTTGAATTACTGCTTCGGAAATTTAACATGTGTGTTCGTATTTCACATCCCTATCTCATTCGTGTAAAATAATTTTCATTTTTTTAGTAACATTACGTATAAAATGAATTTTTCTTATTTTTGATTGTTTCGTACATTTGCACGTTAAGGAAACGTAGAAAAAAATAACATTGATTTCTTCTCTGTGTACAAAATGTTTCATCCTTTTCATCTGACGTCTCCAATTTGGGAGCCGAATTTTCGGGTCCAACTGATAAAGTCGGCTACCTGTGGTGTGCCCGCCCCCGAAAATTTAGGGGTTTTCTGGATTCATCGCGCCTTTGCATTTTTACTTCTTCCTGTACATAAACTCTCAGTTAATACTAAAATGACAGCGTTTTTCACGTAAATTCTATTATGCTATAAAGATAAAATTGGACTATATTGGTTAAAATAAGTTTGAATTTGACAGAATTCTTGAGGCGTTTGTGGTACCATTTATTATCTATTTAGTGTTTTTTGTTAAAACACATTTGATTTCGAAGCACCTGGTTTTGAGCCCCTGCCAAATATTGGCGCCGCCTGGTTTCGATCCAATGGTCCTATTTCACATCCCGGTGTAAAATATTCATGGAATGAATAAGCTACGTTTATAAATTCCAAATAATTTTGAAAAATATCAGTATTAATGTGACTTTGAAAATTCTTGAGCTTTGTTTTACTATTTTTTCAAATTTTTAACAAACATTTCTTATAGGTATGCCGGCTTCTCCAACCTACCGTAGTTACATTGTAGTTAATCTGGCTGGAACCGGATGAATGGAAAATTTACGAGGTCTGGTACTCCCAGTTCATCTGGAGGGTACCCGCTTGATCTTGGGGAACAATAAAGTACTGTAACTGCAAAATTTGTTAATTAAATTTTTTTTTGCTGTTCGGAAAACTACATGGGGGTATGAACTGCGATTCCCAAAATTTAAGTCGATGTGTGAACGGAGAAATGTAGTATTACCTGGAGAACCTTTCCTTATCTGGGGAAGTCGGTTAATATTTTAACTATGTATCGCAAAAAAAATTTCCTTGGTTTGGTTATATATCTCATTTGGGATACTCAACTTTTGTTAGGATTGGTTGAAGCTGCATAAATATTAGAATATTGTTAATATTTTTATGTTTATAGATGGGACACATTTGACTCATTTCTGCAACACGATGTGCAAGAACTAAGTCGAGTGGTTAGTTTGTTATGATATTGCGACACTATATTTATATTATGTCATATTTTTATTGATACGCTACTGTTTATAGGATCTAAATGATTTGGATGCGCATTTCATTATAGATTTGTTTCTATACTTTTGGAGGATAAGCAAGTTGTATGCTGCAAACTTAAGTATTTTGCGCTTCCAAACTTACGGTGATTTTGCGCTTCCAAACTTATGATATTATTTTTACGTAAAATCACTGTTATTTTGCTTATATACATGTCATGTGGACATTGGGTTATATGTTTCTTGAGGGCATCATATCGAAGAATCAAAGGTAATTTTCGTCGTGTGATAATTTTGGTGCAGGCTATTTCTATGTCATTGTAGCCGTTTTCAACCTATGAGCCAAACTTTATAAATATCCTGAATTCTTAAACTTTTGGCTAAGTGGTAATCAATGAGTTTATTGGTATATGCATCATCTGAATGCCTTGATTTCACTACTAAAACATTGGGAGGTGATAAAATGATCTCTTTAGCATCATAATAGTTAAATTATAATATTTATAATTTAGCTAATTGTAGGAATATAATATTCTAGTAGGTTTTCGCGATGCTGTTAAATAGTATGGAAGCGACGGTTTTTACGTCGTAGGCTTTCAATACAAAAGTGCCAGGAGCCGCCAACGCGAAGAAAGATACGGCAATTATAATTTTTCTAGGTAGTTGTGATGATTTGTACATTTAGCTAATGTATGACTTTTTGCCGTTGTGCAAGAAAATATATAGCTGTTTAAATCCGGGATTTCCGATGGGGTGCAAACTCAAGATGAAATTTGGACAAATGCTTTTCGTTAATTTGAAAATTTGACTTCTAACAAAAACAACACAAAACCAAAATTTAAGCTGTCACTAATTTTTTTGACGCCGAAGATTATTATTAAATTTCGATTGCATTTTTCGGTAACCAAACATTCAACAGCTTCAGATATTGATGAGCAAAGGAGTCGTGTTTTGCAAGAGTGAGGATTGCAGTCGGCCACGAGGGTCGTAGTTTCGTTGCGCTTATCTCAGAAGCCCGCATCGATGATTTTAAACTAAATACTGAATACGATCGTCATTTTGCCTCTAATATATGATGTTCCATTTACTTTGTGGTTCAGAAACAGCGTATTATTAAACCAAATAATAAGAAACAACATTGTGTTCATTGTTAAAACAACATGTAAGTTGTCGACTTGAGAGTCATGACGCCGCACAATTCCATGTAATTTAGTTCTCGGAGTTACAATGCAGTTTCTGTGTACTGTTGTTTTTCAGCTGCTAGACAATCTAGAGATGAAAATGAAATCATCGGATGTTGAGGGTACAATTCCGGAATTGTTCGAGGGAAAAATGAAAGTATGATAATCACTTTTGTTTTGATACACGTTTTCTAAATTAGTTTACTAAGTCGTGAAGTACAAAATTTGATAAAATATATTAAACTTTGTTTGGTGCAGAATTATTTTCGGTAATTTCTTAATGTTTTTCGCCAAATTCAGAGCGTTACTATATGTGGTATTGTATATATTGACGATGGATGCGGGATGTAGTTTGTGTAGCTCCAAGGAGAAATTGAGAATTGACCTACTTTGACAGCAGACGTACTTGATCTAAAATAGGTATGTGCATCTGAATAATACAGGTGATTATGAAATGTCGATTGCTGCAACAAGTTCTTGAGGAGCTACTAACTTATACAGTTTGTAACAATCTTTATCGGTATTTTTTCGACACTCTATGCGACATTCTTTTAACCACCATATCCATTCATCATTATACATGTGCTGAACAGGATGTACATATTTGTTTCTTTGTTTTAGTCTTATGTGCGGTGTAAAAATATTTCATTCGAATCGAAACGTGACGAGCCCTTCTACGACATTCAATTAAATATTAAAGGCAAAAAGAACGGTAAGTTGACTTTTGTGAATCGCGATCACAAAATACAGTAGTTATTGTTCGCGAGCTCACTTTGATTGCTAGTTGACCAAAGCGATTCGTCAGATGGGAAAAAACAGCGCCGTCCGTCCGTCGAATTCCTCAATACCTACTCGGCCGATTAAAAAATTTATTTCAACGGCCTAATAATCCTTCAGGCGCAAGAGATGTTGTCTTTGTCAAAATTTGTTTTAATTAGTTAGTGATTAACTAATTAGATAAGCGTGTTAGCCTGTTTTTAGCATTTCCAAACAAAAATTGTTTATCTTTCAATGAATAATTAATTGGAGCTATTATTTTGGTGCGTGTAATATATCTCCCCGTGCTAATTACGAATCTTATAATTATTACTATTAGAGGATGTTAAAAACATACTAATTAGTTAATTAATTAGCTAATTTTAATTAAGTTTAAATTAGCTAATTTTTTGAGAATTTTCAAAGTTCTCAGACATGAAAAAATTTCAGACCGGGGTTTTCTATGTCACTGACTAGGAATGTGGCAATTCTGAAGCTCTAAAACTTGGCCGTAGATGCTAATTAGTGAATTTTATTTAAATTTTAAAATCACTCCAAAATTGCTGATTTTTGCTCTGTGAGGTTTCGATATCACTGTTCATAAATATCTGAATTTAAAGGTCTACGATTTTATCATGTGTGCTAATTAGTTGATATTACTAATTAATTATATATGTAGCTAATTTTTGGCTCGCTAGCTTTTTGTATCGTGGATTTGACACCAGTTGTTTAAACCGCGGTGCTTTTTCTATATTGACTAAATATTTAGTTGAAATACAGGTATACATAAATGACATCTACAATACTTTGCATGTATTAGCCGACTTTGTTTGGAAATAAAGTAGGGTGCTAAGTTTGTTTCAGTGTTGGAATCGTTCAAGGACTATATTGCCGTTGAGTCGTTAGAAGGCGAAAACAAATACGACGCCGGTGACTATGGACTTCAGGTACTTCAGCTTTGTGTTGCGTCTTTTGCTCGAATGTTAGTGATTACCAATGCCACTATAATTATAAGCTTAGCAGGCGTCACGTAGTCTTAGCAGCTATATCTTTATGGCGCACCGACATCTAAAATTAGTAGCTATTGGTTAGGAATGGAAATGAATAATTCAGCGCCAGTTATGATGACAACCTGTAAGGGTTTTTATTTACGGAGGGTATTGGCCATATAACATATTGCAGCCCGAAGAGAATGATGTATGGCAGCATTTCCCTTTGGTACATGCACCATGTAATGATTATTTTAGTTCGCGATCGTGACAAAACATGTAATTATCTGGAGTAATTTTTGGGATTAAAACACGCAATCTTCTCAGATCGTACGTTACTTTATTCCTGTCATATTTCAACCCATTTTTCTCATTCTCACGAGTGTTGTTTTGTTTTTATGATCATTATAAAGCAATTACTTTTCCCGTGGTCGTGCTATCTGGAATTTATAGTCTCATATCCTGTGAACTCTGTCTTTAATTAACAACGGCAAGCTAACAGTAAATTTTTGTTGCCATGTCTTTACTATTTTGTTGCACTTTGCTAGAATTGGAAGGACTACCGCCACTAATCTGTCACTGTTAAATCGCACCGATGTTTACTGGTCGGGGGAAGATTAGTGTAATGATACATTTATTTTCAGGAGGCTGAGAAAGGTGTTGTGTTTTGTAAATTTCCACCGGTGCTTCATCTACAGCTTATGCGTTTTCAATATGATCCGGTAACCGATCAGAACGTCAAAATTAACGATAGGTAAGTAATTTTAGATCGTTAGTAAATTTGACTATCACGTTGTTGCTAATGCGTGGATTCTAAGGTGAATGAGAATTTTATGAGTAAGCAATAAACGCTTCAATTGTGTAATATATTTAGAAAAATATTATTGCGGCAGTCGGGGTATTGCATTGTTTCTCTCTGTTTTCAAACTGTAAATTGGCAAGCAAATACGAATAGCATAGAATTATATATAAAGCTACAGTCAGCTGTTTTCGTAGCGCAGTACCAGAGTACGCACTCCGGTTGCTTCAAGTTGGTGGTTTTATATTTTTTCGTTATCACTGACGAAAAATTGGCGGTACCTGGTCCGTGCACTCATGTCGGGTTCCACCTGGTTTAATACCATTCTCAAAATTTTTGCTTAATGTCGGAAATTCCCCCTGTAGACACAAAAATTGACAATATTTTTAAAGAATCCTATTCTGAAATTAAAAATTCGATTCGATTATTTAAAAAACCATTGAAAATTTGTTTCATAATCTCAAAGGAGACGTTAGTATCGTATTTATTAAGATATAGTGTTTTCAGTTAAAACACTGAGTTTTGAATTTTTTGTTTGGAAAATTCAATTCATCCAGACGGTTGCCAGTGTGCCCCGTTACAAAATCCGCCTCATGGCTCCGAACCAGGGGGAATCCTCACTTCAAAATTCCTGGCCAAAATTTTACCGAATGGATGCAATAAATGTATTTATTATTCATAGCTGAAGAATGGTCTGACCAAGTCGGACTTTATTGTCATACTTAATGTGTACAATATTTAGGAAACTCCGTTAGCGCTGTAACTATTACCACTCGCAATGATAATGCTGGATGTAATGAATGTATTTATTATCCATAACTGAAGTTAAAACACTGAGTTTTGATTTTTTGTTTTGAAAATTCAATTCATCCAGACGGTTGCCAGTGTGCCCCGTTACGAAATCCGCCTCATGGCTCCGAACCAGGGGGAATCCTCACTTCAAAATTCCTGGCCAAAATTTTACCGAATGGATAGGCCAGATATTAGTAATCGGGTGATTGGAAGCTAATCTGTAATTTTCACGTGTAGGTGTATCTTGCTATAAAATTCATACTATCGACAGCAGTAACCGTCCTTCCGGACAATATCGTCTATGTCCGAAATCTCAGGAAATCATTAGTTCAACAGTCTAAGACGTTTATCGCAAAATATTTGTGTTTGTGATTTACTCGTTTAAGCGTAAAATGATACTGTAATTTTTCACAAAATTATTCTAACCACAGCGACAATGAGACAATGACCGTACACAATCACTATTGAACACGTCGTGGTTGTGGCTAGCTCTTTTATTAAAGAAAATTGAACGATATTGAATCTAGATGCGGCATCTTTACTTTCGTTATGCGTGAACACAGATCGTCGTGTAGTTGCGAACAGAATTTTACAGCAAATGGTTTTACAGATATATGTTGGGTCGTGCTGATATAACTATACTCTTTCATGTTATATGTGTTTAACCTATAATTGTATTATTGTCGTTGGTTCATTCTGCTTTTGCATAAAATTTATATTTATTTTTTACGTTTTATTGTTTGCTGAAGGTTTGAATTTCCAAAACGGTTACTATTGGACGAGTTTCTCGAAAAGCCTGAAGCCACTGCGGCGGCGTACAATCTTCACGCTGTCCTTGTGCACTCCGGTGACTTTCACGGCGGTCACTATGTTGTCTTTATTAATCCCACTGGAAACGGCAAGGTATGTGTTGCACATATTTTTAAAACTAATAGTTCGAATAGCGAGGGAAACGGTGCAAGGGTACCTACCTTCCTAGTGGCAACCGACCTGATGCATGCATTCGTGACGATGGTATAGTCATTTTCGCACGTATTCAGCAGCGGCTTTCTTTAATGTCTAGAATGATTATGATATACTACAGCAATTTATTGAAGGCATTATGGCTATAATTTTAAAATTCTCAGAACTATACTGCACTTGATTTTTTTCTGTAGTGACCGAGTAAGTTTAAAATTGTTGAAGTTTTTCAATCACGAACTAAAAAAATTAAATATACGGGTTATGTGTCACGTCGTACGCGCCTAGCGTACTGCTGCTTTCTGTACACAACTGGTTTCTAAAATAATAGAATAACGTTTCATAAAAGTAAAAAGATTAAAACTATGAGTCTTATAAAAGTTTTATTGAAAATTCATATGGGTTTTGTGAACTATGGTTACAACATATAGACAAAGAATGTTTTTGCTCCGCTGAACTCTTTAGTAGGAAGCTACATTCACAGCCATCTTTTGTGCGGTTTCGGTTGTCAGTTATCGCATCGCGGTATAAGTATCAAACAAATTTTAACACAGGTAACACTATTGTAGTGTTGTTCAGATGTAGCTTTCTGGATTTTTGTTGCAAAAGTTCGATATTGCGATTAATTCGAGTGTATGTAATGCGGTACTGTATTCGAAAATGCTATAGCCTCCATCTAAACTATACTTCGCACAAATATTGCTGAAGTTGCAGTATAACCGAAAGCATTTTTCATACTAACATGATGGATTGCTAGCAGAGGCAGCAAATATGTACGAATGCAAAAATTTCGCGCTGGCTAAATTACGGTTCGCACAAATATATTGAACTGATAATGATACAGTACAGCCGAGAACGTCTTTAGCCCTCACTGATGGATTTCTTGCAGAGATAGGAGATATATACGAAAACAACAAATTTCTGATATGTTGAACTTAGAGCGCCCTTAAAATATGCTTGTTTTCAGTGGTGTAAGTTTGATGACGACGTTGTGAGTCGATGTACAGAACACGAAGCGTTAGAAGCGAACTATGGCGGCGATGATGATCTTCCACAACGACATAGTACCAACGCCTATATGTTGGTTTATATTCGCGAATCATGCATGGGTGAGTTGATTTAGACACCAGTAGATTCGTGTGCCCACAGTAGTTTTCTGTTTTTTTTCAGACATTTTCAATTTGATCAGTATATGTATTTTTCAAAGAGTGAGTACGTAGAATACACATTTTTTTCGTTTGCAAGTGACGGTAATTCGTTAGGCTTGCTGATTAGTAATTGTAACCTTCTAAAATTGACACGCATTAGTTTAGTTACTTAATTACATGTCATCGTGATTTGTAAGGGTTTGTTTTAAGGAAAATAATACGTTTCAAATATATTTTACATTACATCGCTGGCTTCTACATTCGCTGATAGTTTTGCAGGGGGTATGAACTGAGCTTCCTGCTTTGGAACTGGGGACATCGGATTTTAGCTGACAGCGTGAACTGGAGGCACAACAGAAGGACTGAAATCTCAAAAATTTAAAAAACTTATTTCACCGAAAAGCATTAAAAATCTTAAATGGACTAAGAAACGGTGCGAAACCTCCTCTATTAATGTTAAAACCAAAGTTTCAATGCATTCATTTACGGAAATTCATCAAATTTTTAACTTCGGAAATTGATGTCAGTTGGGGTGAGTTTCATCGGGGGATGGATGGGTGGGTGGGAATCCAAAAAAATGCCAGTGGGCAACAACTAGGGCACTCGTTTTTTGCCAGGGGATACCAATGAATACTAGGGACCCACTTTGCAGAAGCCAGTTTCGTGTGTTTCCTAGATATTTAATAACAAAAATTTCTTGAACTGTGGTACGCTTTTTGTTTTTTATCGAATTGTTTTACCATTTTACATATTTAGAAAATTAAGCGTAGTTTATGTGGTGTCCGATGGGATTTTAGCTGCTGGAGAAGAGGACGTAGTTGTACTTTTCTAACATTTTGTTCTATTTTTGGTCACAACAGTTGGTATTGAAGACATTGTTTGAGCGTAAAATTTATAATAACCGTCTGTTGTGTGGTTCAGTTATACTCACGGCTTACAAATCCTAACTTTATGAATAAATTTTATAAGATGGTTGATGGAGATGTATGTTAATTGCAAGCACCTGTTAGAGTTTTATTACAAGGAATAATTTTTGTGTGTTGCGTAATGTAAATTGTTATGTCTCCAGCAGAATACTTGGCTCCGGTGACAGAAGCCGATATCCCGGTGCAACTGCGAGATCGTCTTGAAGAAGAACAGTAAGTTATTGAAACGCAGCGGGAGAAGCGAGCGGAATTTCCAGAGAGCGCTTGAGGGAGAATTTTACAAATTTCTTAGTTTTATCTGTCGCTGTGATTTATAACGCGTTTTCAGATGGACGAGTGATGGTTTATATAAGAATCAGAACACTGAGGTATAACTGATTTAAATATATAGAGATTCCAAAATCCTAATACGTTGCGTCAATTATTTTTAGTTTTTACATTGTATCATCATTAGTTATAGCATTTTGAAAGATTTCACTACATCAAGTCATTGTATACACAAATATGTCTGTTTGGGAAAAAATTTACGCAGATTATAGTTTAAATCGTATAGGTTTTACAATTACCTTGA
>JASANE010017145.1:0-11869 GCA_030248225.1 Trileptium ribeirensis
GTTACAGTTGCAACAACGAGCGGAACTACCACAGCACAAGCCGCAAATCGGCCAAGCGATACCAGTACAATGACAAGAACAAGAACGTCAAAATAAAGCGACAGCGGTGAAGACACAGCCTTCTTCAAGGATTTTAGAAACTACATACCCAAAAACTAAAATGATTTCCACCGCCCTAATCTCGAAAACCCACCTACAACAACCGAACTAAAACTAAATATACAAATTAGGTATTATTTAGCAATAATTATTATTACTGTAGTACTTATTGCCATTTTTCTTAGACCTCTTTGATTGCCTGTGTCATTCTTTTCTGTAATACAATTGTATGTTGCGAAATATAAGATCGTATCTCGATGTAGCACAATTCGCACAAGTTATGTCTGTTTGTGAACGGGAATTGATGGTCTATATAAAATTGTTTTTGGACAGCAAATGGAGCAAAAATGTCAAAAATATTAAGATTTTTGAACCAGAATGCCGGTTCCATTATGGTATTTGGATTTTGTCGGGACACTATTTTCGCCGGTACCGGTATTCCTGTTCCTGCCTGATTGCGCCAAAGTTAAAAACAAGTCTTCATGAAAAAAATTTCAAAAGTACTGCGAGCAAGGAATAATTTTTTTGTGGTCAATGGTTGGCTTATTGATTTTGTCAAATGCGGCTGTTTTATTTTAGTAAGTCATTGTCCGTCTTGAATGCTGCGTGTAGCTAACAATATTTAGTACCCAAGGTTTGGAATTTTGTCAATTTATTACCACGTACCATGGCTGCGATGAGGATATATATAGTTTCGTGGAACAAAATCAGTTATTGCGATGCAGGACATGGTATTAGTGCTGTATGTGCCGTTGACGTCCAACGACGAAAATTGACAGCTTAAAATCAAAATCTTTCTTAGTGGATGTGATTGTTGAAAATTTATGGCTTTTTGATGATTGGAAGACGAAATAAATGGTTCTATAGTTTTGAAGTGTGTTGACGATGTCGTATACAGTATTTTTCGGGAACGTGTATGGTGAGTCAATAACGTCGAAATAGTTATTGAGCATACGCTTTTAACTTGAGTTCCGTGTCCATTTATACTCTAGGCAGCGGTTTGATCTCTTATTTCAATTGGTGTATGTTCCGATTACGATCAGAGTCAAGCTCAATGCGCAAACCGTGCAATAATGCCTATAATGTGGTTTGCCGTCGAAAATTATTAGTGTGCCAGCCAAAAATTACCTTTATATAATCCACTGAACGCATAATAAGTTTTGTATTACCGATTTAAATTAATTTTGCCTGCTTTTATGGGTTAGTGTGAGATCAAACCTATTTTCATTCCTGAACTCAAAATTCTGGAGACATTTTTAGTGTTATTGTCATATTTGTGAATTATAACAGTTGTTAAAAATGTAGCTTTTATGATTTTTATGTTATATTTTAAATTTATATGTCAGAGAGTATTGCAGGTTTTAAACAATTATGGTTACAGTTGAAAAATTGTACGAAATCTGCGACGTGATTGATAATGCAAAGCAATCTGATGTTAGTTATGTTAGTTAACGAATATGTGACTTGAATTACGAAGTTTCTCATTTAAGTGGTTGAGCTTGTCCGAATTCAGTCACTGAATATTTTTTAATATCCATCATTTACGAAACCTAAAAAGCTGTCGTTGAGCGGTAGTTCCTCAACAAAAGGCTTGTGATTCATTTTTGAGTTAAATATCTATAATTATTATATACTTTAATGCCACTCGTCGACAGTTTCAGTGCGTTATAGCTTCATTTACCGTTTCTTTGGTTGTGGTTTTTGAGTTAGGAGTTTCCTAAACGCCGAATATCACCATTTGACAAAATATGGTTTAGGATATCGACTAGCTTCTCCGGTTGAAGAACCGTCCAATGCAATGGCAATCGCCAATTAGATTGGAGGACTAATAGTTTCCATGAATGACTGCTACTGCTGCTTAATTTTATTTGCTGTAGGCGTTCATTTTAAACTAATGGCCACTACAGAATTAAAGTAGCCGACTAAACAAACAAAAATAATCATACAAAGCCTTTACCATTACGAGTATAATTTGGCTCAGGGCATACTGTGGCCTTACAGTAGAAGGGTGAAGGGGTGTCCTGGATTTAGGTGATTTTACCGGGTCCTTTTTTCGCCGCATATTCTCTAAATTTTTGGGTTTCGAAATTTTTTTGTTCGACGCGGTGCTATTATGCACATCACTTTGTTCGCGCTGCTCCAGTCAATTCTCTCACAAACCGACATGAATTGTAGGCTTTCTGATGTTGGTCTTTCAGATCCCCAACATTTTAGCTCATGGCAGACATATGAGATAATAGGAAGGCTCTTTCACCGAGAACTACAACTTTTCCGTTGAGATTTTTGTTAGAGCTGCTGTTTTGAAGCAATAAATCTAAGCTTAAAAGGTTTTCTTTACAAAATTGTTATTTTGAAAATATTAGCAAAGTCAGTTTCATGTTCGTGGGTGGTGAATGATGGATGTATTCGTTTATTTAAGCTATTAAACATATTGGTCTCATTGTTGAAATTTGTTGGGTATGTTATTAACCCTGTGGGCTGGGGCTAGATTTTGTAAATGTTCGTTCAAAATATAGTCAAATTTTGACAATTTTTCAATGTTAGCATTTCTACAGGCTTTCGAAAAGTGTACGAGGGCGGAAAATCATTCTCGGAGTAAATTTCAACGTGGGGGAATAAATATTGGTTAAAAGTGTTAAATAGTTCTATCTATATTTTCATATACCTTTGTACTGTCGGACAAGTATTTTCAGGTCATTAAACAACCTGTTAGAAATAGTGGTAACTAGTGTTAAAAACATTTTGCACACAAAAATATAAAGTTTGAGACAAAAATTTTGTATTTAGTTGAACATGGGTGTTTCGGGCGAGTGGGGCGGGACGGAAATGGGGAAACTTTGGGAAGATAGGGGATGTGGGAAGGGGCAGGCCAGATGCATATATGTAGAGGATTACAGTGGGTCTATAGCATTTCGGGCTGCTGAATGCAATAAAAGCGGTTGTATTTGTGTGGTATTCATGAAATAATAAGTGCTTGGGCCTTACGATGTAATAATGACGCTTCAAAGTATAGTCTTAAAAATAATTGTGATTTATAAGTTTCTAAAATTTTCGTATTTTTGGTCATTGGAGAAATAAAAGAACGTACGGTTTTGGTATGCTATTAGGATGGCCGTAGGATTGCAATTAAAGTAATACCAGTGTATTATTGCTATTATTGGACTTTAAAGCGTGTCCAGTAAGCTGAATCAATAATCACCAAGCGCAGATTAGGTCGCTTCAGTTTCCCCATGCTACGAGAGTAACCAGTAGTTTCTTTTGAATGCAGCTGCCTATCAAATAGTTTTCAAATTTATGTTCACAGTTTATCCTACTGTTTTTAGCTGTCTGACTATTTCATCGTCATACTGTCGGCAGTTAAGGCTTCGTCGAAAGAGAAAAGGTTCGCGGCGCAATTGATTATACGATATTTTCATAAGGTTTGTTATACTGTTAAATAACTGTTTTTAAGTGGTTTAAAGGGCATGGTCGAAACCTTTCATATAACGCCAAATTCATAATTGTTTAATCCCACACATTGTATAATGTGGTAAATATTTTCACACAATTACTTGCACAATTACATGCGAAGGTAAAAAGGTGCGGTGGTGGTTTCACCTTATCATTTTTCTTAACCACCAGTAACAGGCTGTGTTTGATGTATATGCCACCCTAAAATTTCTTGCATCCTGAATCCTTTGAAAATCCTAAAGGATCGCCACCCAAAACCCACCGAAAACAACTGACAACGCATCAAGTATTATGTTGCTGGTGTTATAGGTAATTCAGCCTACAGTATTCATCGTGTTCAGCCTACAATCACGCTCAGAAATAAACGCAAATTCTTCGCGGAAAGTTTGTGAAAAGCTATTGAACAGCTGTGTTAAATTTTTCTCGAACTGTTCGCGAATGATTCGCAAACTGTACTTATATTTCTGAGCGCGACTGTATGTAGGCAATTCTTGATGACCTGTGCGCAGTACTTAACCAAATAACAGAAGACAACGTATATTTTGGAAATGGGGTTCATTGATCCTGAACCCATTCATACGGCTTGAAATATGCACGCTGGACATAAGATAATCAAATCATTGTATTCAGGCTTAAGGTAATACTTATATAGACCATTCTTGATGCCCTCCACATAATATATAATCAATATAATGAAAACACACTATATTTTGGAAATCGGGTTCCTCGGCCGTTAACCTCTCGCAACCCCATGATAAGGTAATCATGTTGGATGCTAGATAGCAAAACCAACCATATTCAGCGTGCGTGATAGCCTAATAAGCACTGATTCCAAGGTAAAATCAAGCAATAACACGGCGAAATCTGAAAAAGGGTCGATTTCTTGCAAAGGTTCGATGATCCATATTCGCGGTCACAGCGGCCCAGGTAGTTGTTCTGCAAAAAAAGTGTTTAGACGTCGATGAGCTGATTCTGATTGTGGTCTCTATTTTTCGATGTGAATCCTATGTCGGATATGGGCTGCGAAAGACCGTTACCAATATGGCCAGATTTGTCAAAGAATCCTTAAAAATCTGTTTTTGTCATTTTGACACCGCAGATGTGGTCGGAGCTGTTCGCGGTCAACTATAGTGCACATCCTACTTCTTCTATTGAAAATTAAAAAACTGTCCAAAAACTACCAAAATCTATCCATTTGAAAATGAGTTATGATTTACAGAAACAGACAAAAAAGAAATTTTTACTACTTTTCCCCTTTCTGTGAAAACTCCCGTCGCTTCGCTCGTTCCGTTTCAGTAACTTCTATTATTAATCCTTATGTGCCTGTGAAACAACTAATGAGTAGAATACGTGTTACGCTCTCACGTGCATCTTGGAATTAAAGCATGTAACATTGTCACGTGTATGGTGCAGTTAACTGAAAAATACATAGTATTACAACACTCCTTCATGCCCGCTCAGCAACTAGACACCGTTTCTGCTTTTCTGAGAGGAAGACACTGATATTTTTTAATATGTGCCGCTATTGTATGACTGGTTTTGTGTGCCATTAAAGAGGACTCAGGAAGCTAAATAGGCAATGAAGTGATCTCATCACGGTACCTGAGAATTAACAGATAAAGCCGCATCGCAGTAGTTATTTGTCGCGAGATACTCAGTAGGAACCATTAAGCTGTCGCTTAAATAACGGCGTCACTACCAGATTTTAGACTAGGGAGACTACGTAAATTATAAATTTTTTAGTGTTTGGATGACTAGTGTCATCATTCTGTGCATTATAAACAGTTTACAAGAAACTGATAAATGCGCACTGAGAAGTTTAAAGAGCTGAGCGAACATAGAACATTTCGTTTTAGTATTATACAAACAGCATCAAGAATATTGTTAGACTTTTGGCTTATTTTGTCAGCCAATTTTGATTATGGAATGGAAAACGTATTACAAATTTCATGCAGGTATCTAAAAGACATGAAACGGGAACTTCGATTCTGGCAAAAATTAACCGGAACCGAAATTGCGATTACTCCAGGGAAGCCAGATGTGCTAAATGGATCTACCAGCCATAACTCATTGTTCTGGTTTTTTAATAAAAGCTTATGTTCTGTTGGAACATAAAAATGTTGTATTTTTAACACTTTGTTAATTTTGGGCGGACTTTTTGAACCATAACACTTCGCATAAACGTCGCTGCAAAAATTTAGAATCGTTACGTGCAAAATTTACCGACTTTACCCCAAGATTTGATGCGTTTTGAAAAAATTTCCCGACCGCCTTTGGCGTTCGGTGGAACGAGGGGTGATGAAGATGCTTCAGGTTAAATAGGGCTTGACTCTGGGTCCATCTAGGCTTCTTATCAAGACACATGCTTTAATCGTGTTCTGCGACGTCTACAATGAATTTCGGCGGCGTCTCGACTGTTTTGCATTTCGATATTAACGCATGGTTCAGTAAATTCTAGCGTTCGACAATACTAGCAAACGTTGTGTGTATTAACGATTGCTTTATTAATTAATTGTTTTAGTTTCCAAATCTGCAGGAACAAGCGATCGATGCGCTGTTTGAGCTTTGCGAAGACGATGATATTACGGTACGTTTCGGGCTGTTGACACTGGAAAGATGTACAATTTCTTTTTGAGATATTTATATAACGAAATCGTTTTTTTGCGGCTCTCCACTGTGTCAATATTTAACAGTAGTTCTATTGGTATTTCGTGTTCAGACCAGCACAAAGACGTTCCGCGTCCGTTAATAAGGCATTTGTTATGACGTATGAAATAATTTTAGTTACACGTTCGTTTATTAAAAATATAATTCATTTTTGTAATTATCATTTTAATTTAGTGTCATAGGCATATTAAAATATTAGCAGTAAGTATTAAACCGTTGTATTTAAGCTTTTTGTCAGTGCTTTTCATGCAATATTTTTGTTCATAGTTTTACAGATGACACGGGCTAAAATAGTTTCAAGATAAACTAATCATTTCACAAAAAAAAGTCGTTGATGCATAGTTTAGATGTTTTAAGTAATAAACGCTGGCTTTTCCGCATGGTCAAAATTAGCGGGGGGCGGGTTGTTGAAGACACCTAGCCAGCCTCCCATCGAACTGTGGGTGGACCCAATAGTGGAGGGCACATGAAAAACTACAGCTTACGGTTCAACTTGGGATCCCGAAATTTGTGAGGAGGTGTGTATATAATTTATGGGATAGGAAATTTGCTACGTAAATGGCTTTAATTACTTAATCTTGTGAGAGTGTGCAGCGCGCAGGCTTCTGAATTCGCGACAATTATTTTCAAAAAATTTTGTAAGTGGAATAACGTAAATTTGTAAGCGGGGCACCGGAAATTTATGAGGTTAAAACTAAAATATTTCGCCGCTTACTATGGAGGTGTCAGTAACTGAGTTTGTGAGTATTTATATGATTTTAATGTATTAATACAGTCTTTTGAGTGGTATAATTTTTGCATTCTAATATTAGACAAGCTGCTAAGTCGCTGCAAATATAACGCAATAATTTTCGAGTAAAATTTAGCTGAGTTGTTTTGTGTTTAGATTAGGAAAGCAGTTGTAAAAGATTTACCGATATTGTGCAAGAAACAAACGGAGGATAAATCGCACGTTCAAAAGATTGCCGACGTTCTCTCTCAGCTGCTTCAGGCCGACGATCCACAAGAAAATGCCATCGTCCAAACTTCGCTTCTTCAAGTGTTTCAATGCCACCCGAAGGGTAAGCCACATTTTGTAGAATATTTCTTCGTTGAAACTTGAGGTTGATGCAGTAAGTTTTGGAAAATTATAACAGTGTCGCTTGAATGATAATGTTTTAATGTCATACGGATAACGTCGTATTTGATTAAATGCAACGTGGTTAGGTCACTTTCCACTGAGGGCTCTAGGGAGAAAATGATGTAAATTTCTTCTGTTGCTATCATTCATAACTCATTTTTTGGAAGGACGGATTTCGACAAATTATTGTTCTATAGCAAAAGTGGCGAAGATGTTCCCTTTAGTTGGACACGAACAGCTCCGACCATATCGTTTGGGTCAAAGTGGCAAAAGCATGTTTTAAGGGTTATTTGCCCTATCTGGCCATACGGATACCAATCTTTCGCAGCGCATATCTCGCGATACGGGCTACGCATCAAAAATAGGACACCCATGCAGGTCATCGAGATCCAGGTCATCAAGTTTGACTACAACTGAGACTTCTTTGTGGAACCACGCCCTGGGCCGCTCTGTGCCCGAATGTGGTTCAATGTCCCTTTGCCAGAAATAACGATTTTTCGAATTTCGCCGTGTTATTGCTTGTTTTTGAACCTTACAATGACCGCCTCGTCGGTTATTAAGCACGCCGGATACGATGGTTTTGTTATCTAGGGTCCAACTTCACTATAATTATTATACCTATACATGGGTTTCAAGGATTTTACGGTCGACAAACCATATTTCCAAAATCTAGTCCGTTTTCATTTATCTGATTATGTATTGCGCACAGGTCATCAAAAATAGTTTATATAGGTGTTTCGGTAGGCTAAACGGTGGTTTGGTTATGTAGAGACTAGCACAAGTACTTGATTCGTCGTCAATTGTTTTCGATGGGTTTACAGTCGACAAAGTTGTAGGATTTTCATTGGATACAGGGTTTAGCAGGTTTTAGATAGTATACACATCAAACATAGCCTGGTTACAGGTCATCAAACAAAATGAGAACTTAAAAATGAATCCACGTTCGCTCCGCTTCACCCTCACTTGCGAGATACTAGTATTATTACTATTAGTGCGAGGAATTGTTGTAATTAGACGCTGTAAAACCAAGTATTAAGATTGCACTACGAATGAGTTGTAATTAAACGAAAGTAAGAAAAATTGCGCAATTTCTTGACTCTGGTAGTTGATTTTACATTTTCAATTCGTGGCCTTATTATCTCATTAGGGACACATTAGAGCAAAAGCCCCTGATTAAATCACAGAGATGGACTGATTTGCCTGTTTCTATATCGAAGCTTTTTGTTGTTTGGATTGTTTTGATGAAATCATATCGATTATGTCTGCGATCGAGTAAAATTTTGGATCGTCTTTTATTCATAATAATGTTCAGATGTGGATCAGATAGTCTTTTACAAGTTGAAAAGGCCTTATAGCTATATACCTGTTGAACACTATGTATCGTTGACGCTCTCGCTACTTGATTTCTGTTCGATATTTTGTACCGGCGCCCTCACTAGAACGACTTGAATAGTTTTTGTTCGCAAGCCACGTTCACCGGCTGACTGCTTTCTGGTATCAGAATAATAATAAAACTATCCTCCAGATGCCAAGAATTTCAACGCAATCTTGTAGCTATCGATCGACATATTTGCACATCTTTAAAAACAAATTTCTCTCCAAGATAATATGACGAGTTCCTTAATTATTTAACAATGTTTTGTAGTAATATATTTCCAACTGTCGAGTTGGCTGTGGACACATTTAACCGCGGGCTAACGCCTGGTTAACAAGTTTACGTCGGCCACAAAATATTTTAGAAAATTATTAAAACTAAAATAGATGAGAATGAATGAAAAGAGGTTAAATTAATAATTATTGCCGAGTATTTAACTATAAGTCCTTGTAGCACTTTCGATATGGTATTATGTTGTAAATTTGTCATACAATCGAAGTTATGATGATTAACCCATCTATCGTATTATCAAATTTTGGCAAAACTTTATAATGTCGTATTAGATTTTTAAATGTATCGTATCGTCCCATGTTATATCGGTTATGCTCAAGAATGCCAAATGTACGTATGTGGTTTTTGGGTGATTGAGCTTTATATAGCGAATTTTTAATATATATTATAAATTCCAAACAGTATCATAATTCTCATATCTAATGAGTCTGTAGGAGCAACACTGTCACATCAATTATATTCACGCAACCATATCTGTAATGGATCCGTAACTGAATTCTGAGTGTAGTGACTGAAACCAGCGAAGCGAAGAATTTTTACTAGCCGTGGCAGTGGTGAAATTTGATAACGTCCGTTATTTTGTTTTTCGGATGACGCGCATAAATCAACTTTGTATGGTCGCATTGATTCGCGTGATAACTCATTTGAAAGTTTGATATCTCTATTATTGTACCCTTTACATATAAGACTGTTTACAATGCTTTGATTCACAGTTCTTATAAGCTGTAGGATTTGGATCAAATTAGGCCAATAAGACCCAAAAATTATAATATCTCCACAGCCACTCGAGCTATATAGATGTCTTTGATGACATTTTGTAAAGCAATTTATTATCTATGAAACTTCAAAAGGAGCACTGCAATTGTCATTATTTATTTATGTTGCAGGGTTGGTTCGATAGGCCGATGGGGTCCAAAATTTCTCATCGGTTTTATTTTGTAGAGCAATTTCTCCTCTATGTACTAGCACATTGCGAACATAATAATCGGATATCTTCTCAATTACTTAAGCCACATGGGCTGATATTCAGTGGTTTACAGCTGAATATGTCTGTCTAAATTATATATTCAACACTCAGAAGTCATTGTCTTGGCGATAAGGCACGCTACTAGTTTACTTTTGTTTAGCATCGGCTTTTGTGCTAAAATGTAGTTATTTATTGTCGTGAGACCGATTTTGAGCGCGTGTTCGTTTGTTTTCGCAGACACTTTGGCGACAGTATTTGGTCACATTGTGTCCGCCGACGAAGAACTACTTCGCGAGCGCGCTATCCGTTTTCTCTCCGAAAAGCTTCCCACAATGCCCTCGTCGCTAATGACGAAAGAATTGGAAGACTATATTATTGCAGAGTGTAGAAAGGTATTTAGCGCAACATGATTATTGCTTTTGTTAATATTTGAAATAATGAAACAAATTATTGCGGGAACCGTAATTATGATCAAATTGCAATAAAAGTGAAAGCCAATTCGTCAAAAACATGAAATATCGTGGCTCAGTTCAAATAATTCAAAACGTTTTTTTTCGTAAAAAGCAGGAACCCGATTGAAAAGTAAAGTTGCAGTACCTGTTTGTACTAATATTACAATTACTATTGTTGCAATATTTGGAGTCAGAGGACGATTGATAGAAAAAATTATTTCAAAGTCCGTTCCTAAAATTTGTAGTGTTTTCATTGTTAAGAAAAAATGATATTGTAAGCCAATAGATTTGAAAACTTACTATCATATTTCGTGTCACGTTTCATTGTGTGATGATGTTTTAAGAATTTCCATCTTTTTTTGGTCTTTGGGGTCTTTAGTCAACTATGCCTGTTTTGTGACCGTAACCTAATGTGCATGATGGTAATGATGTTGGCTATGTCATCGTCAACCGTCCAGCATTAGCCAACCTCGAGTTTATTCAAGAACATCCTGGGTGTCAATGTAGACATCGCTGTTCTTTATGGAACTATTGTACAAAAGATGCTATGCAAAGAACCGCAACTAGCCGCCTGGCTGTGACTTTACCTCAGCGGCGGGGAACACCATGACAGTACCTCAGTCCTAGGGGAACAAGAACAGCGTCAACATAATTTGCATTGTTTTCCTACGGACTGCTTGAGCGATTACTTTAATAAATGTGAATTGATTCCCAGAAAGGAGACATTTTATTTTCAGCCCTTGTAAAATCGTTCTTCAGTTTGACAATGACAATTGCTAATATGGCAGAACCTTAAGTGGCTTACATTTCTGTTTCTGGCGCCTCTCGATTGCAATAAAATAGTAGTGGGGGCCCTGGTCTTCCTGGAGAAGCCAAAACTACTTGGACGATTTCACCCAGTTGTATGACAATCGGGCGTCTGCGGTTGTCAGTGTTATATTTCGCTTCTCCCAAGTGGTTGGGGGCCTTGTTGTTTTTCGGTGTCTCTTGGCAAAAACGGGTGCACCGGTTGGAGCCCTGTCAAAACTGGCATCTCCCACCCTGTAAATACAACCCTCAGTTGACAACATGACAAAACTTTTACAAAAATTCATAAAAGTTGAAAACTAAAAGACTAATTTCGGCAAAAAACGGTTGAAAGTTGGTTTTAACCTCATTAAAGGCATTTTTGCACCGTTTGTGGGTCGATTTCTTAACAATTATTATGGTGATTTCCATTGAAAAATATTAATTTTTTTTAAAAAATTTTGATTTTAACGTCACCAGTTCAAGTGCCCTATGTTCACGACCACTGGCAAAATTTTCAGCGAATGGCGAAGCCAGATATTTATTATATTGCATTTATCGTGTGTGCATTTGCAGCGTATATACTCTTTTTATCAGAACGTAGTGAAACATAGTGGAGAATTTATGTGTTGCATGGGTGAAATCTTTTAAATTCTTTCTGT
>JASANE010017146.1:0-53913 GCA_030248225.1 Trileptium ribeirensis
CAATTAAAAATCTACTAAAACGTCGCTCTTAGCTGGTTGTGCAGAACAATATTATCGGAGCTAAAAACGTAGGCGAGATATAACGAAGAGTGAAATTCATTTCGTTTCATCAGAAAGATCTAAAATTTTCCTCTTTTACATTGATTCGTTGTTAATAGTAAAAAGGTGAATATATACATATATATACATATAATGTTTCAATTAAAAATCGACTAAAACGTTGCTCTTAGCTGGTTGTGCATAACAATATTATCGGAGCTAAAATGTAGGCGAGATATAACGAAGAGTGAAATTCATTTCGTTTCATCAGAAAGATCTAAAATTTTCCTCTTTTACATTGATTCGTTGTTAATAGTAAAAGAGGGCGAACATACACATATATATACATATAATGTTTCATTTTAAAAATCTACTAAAACGTTGCTCTTAGCTGGTTGTGCAGAACAATATTATCGGAGTTAAAAATGTAGGCCAGATATAACGAAGAGCGAAATTGATTTGTGTTTCATCAGAAAGATCTAAAATTTTCCTCTTTTACATTGATTCGTTGTTAATAGTAAAAAGGTGAATATATACATATATATACATATAATGTTTCAATTAAAATTATACTAAAACGTTGCTCTTAGCTGGTTGCGCAAGAACAATATTATCGGAGCTAAAATGCAGGCGAGATATAACGAAGAGTGAAAATTCATTTCGTTTTTCATTCAGAAAGATCTAAATTTTTCCTCTTTTACATTGATTCGTTGTTAATAGTAAAAGGTGAATATATACATATAATGTTTCATATTAAAAATCTACTAAAACGTTGCTCTTAGCTGGTTGTGCAGAACAATATTATCGGAGTTAAATTGTAGGCCAGATATAACGAAGAGTGAAATTTTCATTTTCGTTTCATCAGAAAGATCTAAAATTTTCCTCTTTTACATTGATTCGTTGTTAATAGTAAAAAGGTGAATATATACATATATATACATATAATGTTTCAATTAAAAATCTACTAAAACGTTGCTCTTAGCTGGTTGTGCAGAACAATATTATCGGAGCTAAAATGTAGGCGAGATATAACGAAGAGTGAAATTCATTTCGTTTCATCAGAAAGATCTAAAATTTTCCTCTTTTACATTGATTCGTTGTTAATAGTAAAAAGGTGAATATATACATATATATACATATAATGTTTCAATTAAAAATCTACTAAAACGTTGCTCTTAGCTGGTTGTGCAGAACAATATTATCGGAGTTAAAATGTAGGCCAGATATAACGAAGAGTGAAATTCATTTCGTTTCATCAGAAAGATCTAAAATTTTCCTCTTTTACATTGATTCGTTGTTAATAGTAAAAAGGTGAATATATACATATATATACATATAATGTTTCAATTAAAAATCTACTAAAACGTTGCTCTTAGCTGGTTGTGCAGAACAATATTATCGGAGTTAAAATGTAGGCCAGATATAACGAAGAGTGAAATTCATTTCGTTTCATCAGAAAGATCTAAAATTTTCCTCTTTTACATTGATTCGTTGTTAATAGTAAAAAGGTGAATATATACATATATATACATATAATGTTTCAATTAAAAATCTACTAAAACGTTGCTCTTAGCTGGTTGTGCAGAACAATATTATCGGAGCTAAAATGTAGGCGAGATATAACGAAGAGTGAAATTCATTTCGTTTCATCAGAAAGATCTAAAATTTTCCTCTTTTACATTGATTCGTTGTTAATAGTAAAAAGGTGCATATATATACATATATATACATATAATATTTCAATTAAAAATCTACTAAAACGTTGCTCTTAGCTGGTTGTGCAGAACAATATTATCGGAGTTAAAATGTAGGCCAGATATAACGAAGAGTGAAATTCATTTCGTTTCATCAGAAAGATCTAAAATTTTCCTCTTTTACATTGATTCGTTGTTAATAGTAAAAAGGTGAATATATACATATATATACATATAATGTTTCAATTAAAAATCTACTAAAACGTTGCTCTTAGCTGGTTGTGCAGAACAATATTATCGGAGCTAAAATGTAGGCAAGATATAACGAAGAGTGAAATTCATTTCGTTTCATCAGAAAGATCTAAAATTTTCCTCTTTTACATTGATTCGTTGTTAATAGTAAAAAGGTGAATATATACATATATACATATAATGTTTCAATTAAAAATCTACTAAAACGTTGCTCTTAGCTGGTTGTGCAGAACAATATTATCGGAGCTAAAATGTAGGCGAGATATAACGAAGAGTGAAATTCATTTCGTTTCATCAGAAAGATCTAAAATTTTCCTCTTTTACATTGATTCGTTGTTAATAGTAAAAAGGTGAATATATACATATATATACATATAATGTTTCAATTAAAAATCTACTAAAACGTCGCTCTTAGCTGGTTGTGCAGAACAATATTATCGGAGCTAAAATGTAGGCGAGATATAACGAAGAGTGAAATTCATTTCGTTTCATCAGAAAGATCTAAAATTTTCCTCTTTTACATTGATTCGTTGTTAATAGTAAAAAGGTGAATATATACATATATCTACATATAATGTTTCAATTAAAAATCTACTAAAACGTCGCTCTTAGCTGGTTGTGCAGAACAATATTATCGGAGCTAAAATGTAGGCGAGATATAACGAAGAGTGAAATTCATTTCGTTTCATCAGAAAAATTTTCCTCTTTTGCATTGATTCGTTGTTAATAGTAAAAAAGTGAAATTAATTCACATATTTGATATAATAAGCGTACTCGATATAATAAGCTTAAGCCTTTGCGTAAGCTAAGGTCCTTATATGACCCATATACTAAGCGTCCGAACCACCCCAGCCCCGTTTCTAAGATGTTATTTTTTCGAACGTTATAACGTCCTGCCCTTAAAGGTGACATGGGCCGAAAAAAATCAAAATCCAGATCCATTTACATTTCAGATCATTGCGAGATCTACGGAATGGTCCAACGGATTGGCTATACTACGTAGCGTACGCGTCACCGTTTCGCTATGCAGCAGCCTACCTCAACTTTCTAAACGTGGCATCAATTAACACAACCGGCTGCTTACCGCCAGGCTCAAGAGGATTTAGCAGCGCTTCAGCAACTTTGTCAACTATTAGTTCTGTAGACTTAGCCATCGCCGAGCAAACACCATGTCGTTGGAGTAATGGAAATGAATATTTGAGTGAAATTTACTTAGGAGCGGACATCGTGAATCCGTGGCTAAACTTTGGACTTTGTTGGGTGGCGCTGTGTTTGATTTTACTGGTTTGCGTTCTGCTTTATACTTTTTCTCTGCCGCATTGTGTCAAAAGAAAATTTCGGTATAAATAATTTTTTGTAAGCCTTGATCTTTGTTGTGTTCTTCGCAACTGGTTTCGAAATACATTTAATAGCCTAGTGCTACAAAATTCTTATAATTTGTCTGTAGCTGGTGTAAGTGTTATAATGATTTTATTGCTATATTGAAGGTATTACAACTGTACACTGGAGGCCTTCACACTTCGAAATGGTAAAATAATGCTGGGGAAAATGTATTGCAGTGTTGCATAAAAAATTACTCAAAACATATTTAGAACAATTATGTATAAAATCGTTCTTCTTTGTCCATAAATCCGTCTTTATACTAGTAACCAGAAAGTAAGCGTAACGAGTGTTACATCGGGCGTGAAGAGCGTCATAGCGAGCCTGAAACTTAGGCATTGGCTTACCAAGTACCAGTGTACCAGATAACGAAAGATATATGTACATGTGACATTTTTGCAAAACACATTTGAGGTAACAGAAAATGTGCATGACATATCGAAATGCAGTTTTATACATATATTGGATTAAAAACCAGGTTATATGTGCAAAGCAAATGTTAATAAACTGGTTTACTAAGGCCAGAAGAGGATTTCATCTTATATCTGGCTGACCAGATATGATTTAGTGAAATTAATGAACATAACCGTATATAGTTCGTTTATGTGATTACGGCATATCGTAGCATTTACTTAAAATATTGGCTGACTAGCTCAGTGATTGGATGAAAGGCGACCAAAGCACTGGGATCCTTGACTGGAATTCTACTTCTGTCGACATATTCTGACACCCTAAGCTTTACCACTGTCATGCAATTGCGTGTTATGGCACACGTCCCCTTCCCCCAAACATCCCGGGTCTCTGCCGAGACTGTAATCCAAAACTGTTATACTCGAGTAGATATTAATGTCCCACAATTTTATACCAAACATTACAGGCGGAAATAAAAAATCTATCACAAGAATTTCTATACGGCCAATTTTTGAGATTATTTTTATTAGAGACTATTTATGAATATTTGATATTTTCGCGGATCATGGCACTGCCGCCTCCAGACTTCCGATGACAGTTTTAAGGGTTCTAAGCACGGCACTGCTATTGTGTTATCTTTTAAATCAGTTTGGTACTTCCATGTCGAACAGTAATAAGGTAAAAAATGCGCAGAAATTATAGCGGAAGCGGCTATAATTTTTCATGTACAATCAAATTCGTGCAGTGACCCCCGGCATTATATATATAAGCCCGGCTTGGTCAGGATGAATTATGGTCACAATAATAACTAAGCGGTAGGAAATGTTATCTGATAAAATCGAGTTTACAAACTATGCTACACAGCAAGCTACACGCCGGTGCATTTAACTGCTTATTTGAACACTTTTTACAACACTTATTTATATGACTTCTGACAAAAGCGGTTTCACCGAATCACTTATGTCCAGATTAGCAATTGACCCATTATCCTCGGTCTAACAAAGATATTCCAACGTATTTCGATAATTGTTGCCAACCGTTCGTGCCAATGATTGAGGCATAATCGCGTAACGCGTTGCTTTGTATTTATTCCAATCGTGTGTGGTGCGGGGCTTGTTCGCACGTGCACTGTTATTCGCTCGCTTTGGCAGCCTCTTTAAGGCCCCTACCAGCAATTATCATTGGTCTAGCAAAGATATTCTAACGTATTCCGATAATTATCGCTAGCCTTTCGTGGCCTTTAAGGCATAATCGCGCAACGCGGTACGCTGTATTTATTCCAATCGCGTGTCGTGGGTGCTTGTTCGCACGTGCACTGTTATTCGCTCGCTTTGGCAGCTTCGTTAAGGAACCGACCAGCAATTATCTTCGGTCTAGCAGAGATATTTCAACGTATTACGATAGTTATCGCTAGCCTTTCGTGGCCTTTAAGGCATAATCGCGCAACGCGGTACGTTGTATATATTCCAATCGTGTGTCGTGGGTGCTTGTTCGCACGTGCGCTGTTATTCGCTCGCTTTGGCAGCCTCTTTACGAAACCGACCAGCAATTATCATCGGTCTAGCAAAGATATTCCAACGTATTCCGATAATTATCGCTAGCCTTTCGTGGCTTTTAAGGCATAATCGCGCAACGCGGTACGTTGTATTTATTCCAATCGTGTGCCGTGGGTGCTTGTTCGTACGTGCATTGTTATTTGATCGCTTTGGCAGTCTCTTTACGAAACCGACCAGCAATTATCATCGGTCTAGCAAAGATATTCCAACGTATTCCGATAATTATCGCTAGCCTTTCGTGGCCTTTAAGGCATAATCGCGCAACGCGGTACATTGTATTTATTCCAATCGTGTGTCGTGTGGCGCTTGTTCGCACGTGCATTGTTATTTGCCCGCTTTGGCAGCCTATTTAAGGAACCGACCAGCAATTTCTGGATCTATCAATGGTTTGGGTGGGCGTCTTTCACTAGTACAACGGTGGTTCGATCCCTAGCTCCGGCTAACATTTGTCAAACATTGCACTAAACACAAATTAATTTGGGCATTAAAATCAAAAGATAATTTAAGACACGTAAGACTATTTCGGTGTTTGCTGTAAAGCTTTTCGTGCAAGATAGGTTACTACGTATATATGAGTAAGATTAAATTTTATTAGACGCGTCTTAACGTTCGCCTTAATCGTTATATAATATTTTTCTTAATGCATCTTTATAGCAATAAAAATCTATAAATGATTTAAACGCTTAGAAAAGCATGGCTATCATTTTAAGAAGATCGCTTTAGTATATAAGACGATCTGTCTTTGTCATTGCATTAGTTGCCTCAAGTTTTTATTATAAGCCTTTACGTGGACTGTGATGCTTATGTCACATTACATTATATACCTTGTTGTAGCATAACGTTTGTGATATTTCTTGCACAAAGTATCCACCTTTGATGGGTCCAAAGCCAAAAACTAGTGTTTTTGTTAACATTTGTTCCAAATTAGTGACATCATGTCCGATATTCAACTCGTTTTCCTGCCCGACAAGTTATATTTTGTAACCCAAACTTTTCTATCAATTGTGTGTACAAATATCGGCAGGCGTCGACAGTCATCATATAGCTACAAAAGCTACAGAGGGCAGAGTAAAACTTGACTGTTTAGGGAGTAACTGTGCTAATTTGGGACGAAAGTATAATGCGGCGTTCACGTTATAATGTCCCAAACGTTTGGAACCTATGTGAACCACACAGTGTCAGACACACTGTTGACAACAGAGTGTCTTAGACACCCCATGTTTTTAATAGATTTTTTCAAAGGTAGCTAGTTACGCGTATTACCACTTTTCGACAGTGTCAGGCACACCGAGTCTTCTGGCGTTTTTATTGACAGTGTTCGAAATTATTTGAGCAATGTTCATAAGGGCTTGATACAAATATCGAGAATTTAAAAAAACTACACGGGACAGTTGACTAATAAACCGCATTAGCTACAGACGGTGTCCGTTATAGTTAATTCGTGCCAAATTGGTAGCTAAGGGTGTGTACGACACTGTCAAGAAAAAATGTAGTAGCTAGGGGTTTGTTGTACACCCTCGGCAATTGACATACAGTATGGGTGTCACCCTAACTGTCTACACGGTAGGGTCGCGACTACAGGGGGTAAAAAGTTCCAAACAGCGGGGACATTATAACGTGAACACAGCATAACAAAACTACACTGTGCTCCCCCCGAAAAGGGAAAAAGATAAGAAATTGACAGTAATTATAAACATAATGCAGGGAATGTGCCAGACTCTTCATTAGTTGATGATATTCTTGATTGACAATGATCTCTGCAAAGAGTATTTATCTACAAATTATAAGCTACATTCGTTACATTTTGTTTCAACAAATATTTGTACTATGATTTCCAGGCACGCAGCAATTGGTTTATTACTAATGCCAACCATTACATATATAATAATCTATTAGATCTGTAAACAATTTTATGCTATATGTTTTTGTTCATAACTGCTAGTATTACGTACATACATAAGTGCAGAAATGTTTGGTTGTTATTATATTTCGAGCTTACTAGGTTGGGCATATAGTTTTTGGAAATGGCATGTTGTTTTAATACAGTCTATCACCGTCGTAGCATTTATAGTTAGATTGTGCGCGGTGCGAATTTGTCGACTTCGAGTGAGAACGTGCCGAAATTGTTCGGCCCGGTCCATTGGAAATCGAGTTCTGCCTGGCTCTACACTGAGCTGCAATATTTCGGCCCAGCCCGGTAGAAATCGAGGTTGACCCGGTCCGAAACTCCAACATTTGGTCCCGGCCAGTTTATAATCGGGTGTACGGCCCCTCGATATAAAAGATACAAGCGACGTAAACATAAAAAACCGCATATAAAAAGTGAGCCCTAAAAATACTTAATACGAACACAAATTATCGAAACATGTACTAATACTAATCTTTCGATTTTTTATTGAGGTGAGAATGAGTTTAAATTTTTCGGTTCGACCGGTCCATTGAAAATCTGGGTTTACCCTACCTGGCCCGGCTCGAATCTGCAACATTTTGATACCCGTTCGGGCCAAGGGCCGAAATTCTCAATCCCTACAGCGATACTTGAGTCTCGTAATTAAACGACATCAATTTTTTTATTCGTTTATTTGTACGGTGCTTTTAGCAATATTTTTACAATTAAATACGACCAAATATATGCTTGTTTTCACTATACCTAGTTATCGATGCTACAGTTAACCTGCTGTTAAGAAAAATAAGTAGGTCTGTTAACAAATTATGCTAAGCAGCTGTGTTTACACCATGTGTTATTGACCAAATGTAAACTGTAGGAATTTCGTATTATAGTAGAGTGAATTGAAAATGTAGATAAGTGTTGCTTTACTTACGTAGTGTAAATACGTTGGTCTTTTGTGTTAGCCCACCAGACCGTAATTGGTCAGTTTTGAAGATGCAGCGGTAGTTGTTGTACGATTAAACTCAGCACCACGAGCTGGTTCAGAAAATAACCATTTCAGCCATTTTTGGGGAGGTTTTTTAAATTGGTCGCGTACCTTGGCATCCAAAGTTTACTTGGTACTCAGAATTTTTAGAAAAACATTTTCCCGATTAACATATAATTTTTTGCATCATTTGAACCGCATTGATCAGTTGAGTCGAATCAATTTAATCGGTTCATGGGTTGCGAGTTTTTCTATTTAGGTGAAATCCTAAGCCTAATTTCTAAGCTTAAAGTAGATGAAAAATCCCGGATTTGCTTCTCCACCCCAGCGGTTGATGATGAGGTATTGATCATCACAACTATTTATATGCGGATATGTATGGGTATATTTGGCTACGGTATATACAAATATTAGGTTTATAAACAAATATATTAATATACACATACATACACCAATACCTAGAAAGTGAAAGTGACACCTAGTTATATGTCTTCTATACATTTATATAGGACAGGAATCAAAAATCAGAAATTTGGTTGAAATGTCAGAATTGCGCACTTATAAGTCATTTATTGCTTCGTAAAGCATTTCGTTTAAAGCAACACGTTTATTGTGCCTCTCAACTTCGTAAAGCATTTCGTTTAAATTGTACCCCTCAACTTCGTAAAGCATTTTGTTTAAAGCAACACGTTTATTGTACCTCTCAACTTCGTAAACCATTTCGTTTAAAGCAACACGTTTATTGTACATCTCAACTTCGTAAAGCATTTCGTTTAAAGCAGCACGTCTATTGTACCTCTCAACTTCGTAAAACATTTCGTTTAAAGCAACACGTTTATTGTACCTCTCAACTTCGTAAAGCATTTCGTTTAAAGCAACATGTTTATTGTACCTCTCAACTTTGTAAAGCATTTCGTTTAAAGCAACACGTCTATTGTACCTCTCAACTTCGTAAAGCATTTCGTTTAATGCAACACGTTTATTGTACATCTCAACTTCGCAAAGCATTTCGTTTAAAGCAACACGTCTATTGTACCTCTCAACTTCTTAAAGCATTTCGTTTAAAGCAACACGTTTATTGTACCTCTCAACTTCGTAAAGCATTTCGTTAAAGCAACACGTTTATTGTACATCTCAACTTCTTAAAGCATTTCGTTTAAAACAACATGTTTATTGTACCTCTCAACTTCGTAAAGCATTTCGTTTAAAGCAACAGGTCTATTGTACCTCTCAACTTCGTAAAGCATTTCGTTTAAAGCAACACGTCTATTGTACCTCTCAACTTCGTAAAGCATTTCGTTTAAAGCAACATGTTTATTGTACCTCTCAACTTGTAATGCAGAATGAATTGTCAGAACTATGCAGAATTGTCAGGACGATTGAAATACTTTTGTAGCATAGTCAGCGAAGTTTTGTGAGAGTCTGCAGTTTATATGATTCGAAATTTAACACATAATCTGTCATATCACATATATTTTTCAATCATTATTTATTTGTTTTAAACAATCGTGTAATAACAACGAACTATTGAACACATACACAGCTATGTATATTAAAAGAATATGTATTTGTCGCAACTAGAATACGAGCATTATCTGTATTGCCTATCATTGCCTATTGTCTAAAGACAGTTTCTATCAAGTGTTCAGCTATAATCTGCATTGATTGTCTGCATTTATGAAGCATTGTCTTGGTAGTAATTACTAATGAACCGTTTATATGGCACACATTTGGGCCGAATTCTATTTAAATTTGTTGACAACATTTAACAAAACTGTTACGTATCACATTTATCATTATCAACAATTATGGTACATGTACATTAACAAGATTTTGGGCTTTAATAAACGACATTGTCTCTTGCACTGAACTAAACTCACAAACCTCCACAAATTCCATAAGTATACTGATGTGCTGCATGAAATGAACCAGAAATAACAAATGACGTGAAGTTGTTGCTAAAACTAATTCCGTATTTATACCAAAAATCCATGTTTTCCTTGTAAGATTTGTTTTCATGGTTATCTTCCGTAAATTTCGTTATCAGTTCTCACGATTTTTACGTTACTAGTGTGTGCTCATCAATTTTATATATCATTCGAACTGCATTGACCAGCTGAGTCGGATGATGATATAATCGCTTCAATCGGTTCATGGGTTAAAGAATTTTTCTATTTAGGAGAATTCTAAGCCTAATGGCTAAGCCTAAAGTAGATAAAAATCCCGGTTTTGCCTCCCACCGGCAGCGAGGGCCAGCGGTTTGATGGTATATTGGTAAACGGTACAGACATATGCGGCCGAAAATAAACGTAAGACTTATTGAAGTTACACAACGTACACCCATTTTAAACCATTCCTCCCTGCCAGTGGAATCATCAGAGGGCTTAATGGCTATAGTTATGTTTTTCATTTTTATTGAAGAAATTCACAATATCACGATTATACAACACAAATATATTAAGATACCAGAAAGAAAATTTATTCGATGCATAAATAAATGTATGTCTCTTATTCTTCATAATGAATTAC
This sequence comes from Trileptium ribeirensis, assembly GCA_030248225.1. Taxonomy (NCBI): domain Eukaryota; kingdom Metazoa; phylum Nematoda; class Enoplea; order Enoplida; family Thoracostomopsidae; genus Trileptium; species Trileptium ribeirensis. The sequence continues at coordinate 10,738 of JASANE010017146.1, forward strand.
CTGCCACCTGCGCTGCTACCTGTGTTGTTGAATCTTGATGAGCTTTTCTTCGATATCCGATTTTCAATCGTTAAAGTCGTCTGTTTCTTCGCATTGACGATAAAATTCTACTACTTTCTTTTTCTAATGCGCTATTTCATCTTGAAGATAAACATTTCGCACGTATTCTAGTTCCATTCTTCGCCAATGTTGTCATGATTATAACATCGACGAATTATTTTGTCCAGATCATACGTTTTGGAATGTTACATAAACCTACCCATATAATTGATATTGAAAGTATATCCACGACAAATACCTACCACGTGTACCAATATATGTCCGTTTTGATGTGCTATTGATAAGTTGATAAACAAATGTTCAAATACGTCGAATAAACAAACAATTTGTGAGCTCTATTTAAGTTTTTGTGGCGTTTTTGGATTGGTTAGATTTATCGTCGATTTGTCTGTTGCAATCGTAAATGTGCATCTACTCATAAACATTGAAGTCGTTAGCTTTACCTCCTGTTGTTGAATCTTAATCGTTTTATTTTCATCGGTGCTCCATGTCATGATCATGATATCATATTACGACATGATTCAGAATTCGATATTTTTATCGAAGCTGCTCAAAACAGACAGAAACGACCCTCTGTTGTATTATCCGCCGTTAATTGTAAATTTTCGCCAAGTGCCGTTATTAAAAATTTCAAGTTTATAATCTTGAACATTAATGTATTCACAAGGTGATCTTATCTTTAACCTTGATTACAGAGAGAGCAGCTAGAAGCACTACTTCCGATTTGATTAAGTTGCAAACGACAATTATCTCACATTTTGTTAAAATTCGGATTACTTTATTTTTTAAGACATTCTAACTAGTAGTATCATAATGTAAATTGTTAAACTTTATATTATACTAAAACATATGTAATAAAACTAGAATATAATGTTAATACGTCAAATATGGAAACCTGTAAACATAATTATACATATTGATGAAAATTTAGAAGTAAAATATAAAAATAATATATACATATGAGGAAAATGATTGAATACACGGAAATAATAATAGAATTTGTGTCTAATAGCATGTAAATTCAATAAAACATAGGTAACTCTGTGTAAATATAATCCATACGGTGTCACTTTCATTTCGTAGGTATTGGTACACGTATATATGTGTATGTTAATATATTTGTTTACAAACCATTATAATATTTGAATATATAGTAGACAAATATACCCATACATATGTATATACAAACAAGAGCGATGCTCCATCACCAACCGCCGGCCCCCGCCCCCGTCGGTGGGGGGGGATGGCAAACCGTCATCAACTGTGTAAGCTTTTGTCTAAGCCAAGGTCCTTATCCCTTTAACCGATGGCGCTGGTTTGATTGCCTTGGTTTTACTATCATTCGACTCAACAAGTCAGTGCGGCTCGAATGATATATAAAATTATACGTATGTCGAGAAAAATTTTTCTGAAATTTTGGGCACCAAGGGGAACCAAAAAAATCGAAAAATTTAAGTCTTAAAATCGCCAAAATTACTATTAGCTTAGCCAACTCGTCCAGCTGAGTCGAAAGGTATATACTAAAATTACAGCAGTATCTTCAACGTGGCACATCACGAAATCCGAAAACGGAATCTGGAATGAAGGGGCTAAGTTAATCATAAGTGTATAATTAAAAATGTTTACGGCGGTATGCAGACCAGATTTCTCAGACTTCATAGAGTGTCATACAAATCATATTCCATCTGTCTGATTCGTAATTACATAACCATATCACATACATTATACATACACATGCATCCAAAGGCTTCTACAATATCGCCTTGTTTGCCTATGAAAATTTCACACAAAAATTGTGTTACTATAGTTGACTTCTTTCTATACTATTATTGTTATATATAGCTACTAGAAATGAACATTGCATCATGTGGCTACAGCTGAGCTGCAATACGTATGATAATATAATCTTCCGAAAACCAGATTTTGTTTACCATATTATTTTAAACACAAACGCTTTGGAATCAATACAAACACGTAGTCATGTATTTATATTTTGTTTTTATGGAGCATCCTTCATTGTTTTGATTTTATATTCTAGTCATGTCACGATTTCCTGCAATAGGGGCGGGCAGGAGGGACTGGACTAGGCATGCGGATCGTATAACAATAATTGGATGCTAAATTGTATTTCCAGATTAAGCTTAGGCCAACGATTAGATTTAGAGATGCCAAACGTTTTATGTTATCACAATAGATAGAAAAACTGTCTCTAGCGAGTTAAATGTACGGGACCCAAAGTTATATAAGATCTTTATATGTTAAATTGTGATGATGACCATCTGAATCTGCCATTCCTTTTACACTGGTTCTTGCCGCTTTCAAGTTATACACACTTAAACGTTGTTTAGAACACATATGTATTCCTTTGAACGTAATGATTGTAAATTTGATATTTATACTGAATTAAACGATTTTCGTGACACACATGGTGCGAATATAAAATAATGAGTGAACATAGCATGAAAACGGCAAGAGTTATGGTAAAATGAGCTGCAGATTCGGAATCTAGGTCAAACGATTACATATGGCAAGGTATTTTCCTACAAATATAGTATTTTATACCGTTTCGGTCCTGTATGTTTAAGTTAACCCGAAAAACTTAACACTATCCGAAAATTCTTCTTTTTCGCTTTTGCAGCAAAACAACATTGACTCACGTGACCAGTTATTAAACAAACGGTCAATTTTGACATTGCTTAACTCTCTGGCATTTATTAAGACGGCAAGAAGACGGACTGCCTCGGTTTTGGTCAACAGAACCAACTTTTTCGGTTAAATTGAATTTCGTTTCAATTTTATTTATATTTTGCTCTTAAAAATGTCCATACGTGAGAAAAAATGCAAATACTGGCGCTGAACCTGAGTCGTCACCACGGTAGGAACAGATGGACGTGCCGTCCCAGTTTGATACAGGCGCCCGCTCAGTTTACAACTGCAACAATAGTTTTTCAACATGCTATCATCAGATCCCCACTTGAGTTGAACCCTCAATGAGTGGATGCTCCAGCTCCCGAGTTGAAATTTTCTGATGACGCCCCCGCCCTATACAGTTATAAGTTCGAAGTAAGTATTGGAATCATTTGGAGCAATTATAAAAATGGGTATTTTCGGTTAGCGCCCAGATCTAAATTGGTCAATTTTGAAGATACAATGGTAATTTTAGTACCATTCACCTCAGCTCGACTAGCTAGTTCAGAAAATGTCGATTTCCGCCATTATATGACAAATATTTCCGATTTTTTTGAGTTCCCATATAAATGTCGGCCTCGGCGATGGCTAAGCGAAAAGACCCAAAAAGATTATGATGCCTTCTTACTCTCACCATATAAATGCGTGGCTCACGATGGGATCCATTTCGACTTTATCTCATTGTTCTGGCGGTTGACTCCACTTTTGGGGTGAGTTCATAGCGTCATGGATAAAAATTGTTTTGACATACTTCCTAGTTTTTGTTGGGATCGTTGGATTGACCATCGAGTTTTAGTGGCCCTATAGAGACCGCTCCTCAAAAAATAGGGGTGCCGGAACAAATTTTTATGCATATCATGCCGCCTAAAGTTAAGAGTTGCTTCCCTCCAGAACCAGTTGGGTAATGTCGAAATGAATCGCGTCATGCCCGACACTTTTATATCACGATGGCGAGTAGTGTACCATTGTTCTGCCGAAACCAACCCAAACTCTCGGTATTATCTCATGTAAAACAGTAATATACCGAGACAACAATCGAATAATACAATAATATGCATACCGAGTTGGTATGTGTTTAAAGTATGATAAATATAAATGTTTGATTTAAACATGTCCGAAATTTCTCAGCCACGAAAGATTTCTCCTGTTTGTTTTTCCTTTTAGGAATATTGAATGGAAATTACCGAAATTGTAAGGAAAGGGATCATTGGTATATATTACCTGAAACAAACAAGAGTCGTGCTTAATAGAGATGAATTGACTGAAAAAGATCGCGGAAGTCTGCAATGAATTGATGAAAGAGTCAACCCATTCATGTCGGAAAAAGCCGAAATAGTGGGAAATCTTTCGCTAAAATGACTAAAGATTATGCTTTATGTAACAAATTGAGCTTAATGTGCGCTAATGCTATTTCAGCCATCAAAAAGAATCGATAAAATAAGTTCTTGAACCGTGGAAATCGTAACTTACTGTTTCAGTATATGAAATCTAAACTGCCTTTAAATGTGGTTTTAAAGTCAATTTTCGGCTGGTGACTACGCTCGGACTTATGATCTTAGTAAAAGCTTTCTCATCTGTCTTTGTTGGTGATACTGGTTTTTGCCACAGCTATCTCGAATTTCTTTCGCTCCTCAAATAGTCCACGAATTTTTGTCATCCTGAAAACAAAACACAGTCATTCACCAGATGGCTTTTCACAATATTTCCTGAAAGAAATAAGCGATTCAGTATGGAGTCCACTTGTCCATATTTTCGATCAATCCTATATTCCAAGCACATGGTTATACTCCGACGTTGTGACAATTTTCAAAAACGGCGATTCGTCAAATCCACTAATTTGCCGCCTAGTGGCGTTAATTTCAACATCCTAATTCGTAATAAAAGCCATCCTAAAGCATTCCATAACCAAATTCGTTAAAAAATAAAATTATCTACCAAAATCAACCCGAATTTATATCAAAAGAATCTACAATTACGCAGCTTCTTGAGTCTTTATATAATTTAACGTTTTGCATGAATAAAAAGCTGTGCTGATATATTGTATAAATAGACTTGGCAAAAGCTTTTGATACCGTCCCACATATCGAATTACTACACAGATTGTCGGCAATTGGAATAAAATGGTAGCCTACACAGACGGTTACATGCGTTTCTCAAAGGTCGCCAATTTAGAGTAAAACTAAATAAAGCACTTTCTGAGCACATAAACGTCACGTCAGGAGTAGCGCAACGTAGTGTACTTGGCCCAACTATATTTTTGATTTATATAAATGAGGTTGCAACTGATGAGTCTAATATAACATGTAAAATATTTGCCGGTGATCTAAATTATACACTACGGTTTTGCAAAATGACAAATCACACACAATTGTTGAAACGTGCTAAAATCTGCCTCGGATTGATCACATTCGTGGCAATTGAGAATTTCTATTTCGAAATGTAACGTTTTACATATATGGAAGGCAAAATTCGGTTTATGCTGTCATCATGCAGTTTATACAATCTTGATAGTTTATGCTGCACAAAACATTGCGTTCGTGGTATATGTCACATTATTTTTGGGTGTAAGTTGTTAATGTCATGTAAATTTGCCACGAAATTAATTGTTGTTGTTGTTGTTGTTGTTGTAAAATACATTCTTAAAAATGTTTTTTGTCCATCATGGTATCCGCGATGCGCGCCAATTGTTCGAGGCGGACGTTGTCCATTGAGACAAGCGTTAGGCGGATTTGTTCGGGTAGAATCTCGAGGAACCGTAGACGGACCAGTTCTGGGCCATGTTGAGGAGTTGCCGCAGTGCGGTGGATGGCTTGCGTCCCTTGAGCTCTTTTTCGGCCAGGAGCTTGCGTAGCCATCGGTTGTCACTGTCGGCATAGTAATCGGTCAGCGTTCGCTTGAGCTCGCCATATGTCGAATTGAGGTCGACTCCCGATTCGTGTATCATCGCGTTGTCAATGGCGCGAAAGATATTCCTCTTCTTGAGTGCGTCGTCGAGATCGCCCATGATTTGCTCGGCTTGATTGAACCATGAATGCGGGGTCTTGGGATTGAACGGCGGCAACCGATGGAATTCGACGTTGCTGTGAATCGATTGAGTCGGGGGACCCGGCATTGTTGCCACGGTTTGCACTTGAGCGATCGACAACTGATTGAATGCCAACTGCAGGATGTCAGGCCCGAATGGTGTGAGCTGGTTGACCATTTCGTCCTTGGTTTGCGGCATCACAAACGATTGATCACTTGTTTTGAGTAGTTGTAGCATCCCGGATAGGGTGTCCTTCGTTTGATGCGACAAATTGACCGACCCTTCGTTCGGTTCGACGCGCCCGATCAGCAACAGCACACGGATGGTTGTGGCTTGACGGCTGCTGACCTCGGAACTCACTAAACCAGACAGCGAAATGGGATTGAGACCCGTGAGTCGAACGACGGAACGGCCTCGTTTGCTCTTGCCTGAAGGGATGCCTGCGAGGGACCCCATGGGTTGAATCGAATTGAGGAGCCAGATGTTGTTGAAACGGCCCGTGATATCGCCATTGGTTTGAACGGCAGCGAACCGCCAGTGGGTTGACTTGACCGCCACCAAAATGAAGGCCATGAAGTGGATCGCCACTTGAAACGGTTGTCGTTGGCGGCGTATTCGAGTCGGGTTCACCATTGTAAGGATCGTATGTGATGACCAAGAAGCGAAAACAAGTTGTTGAAGTAAATATAACACAAAACTTTATTGAACCAAGTAACCACTAGTTACAGTGGAACGAAACGAGAGAGTGAAGGAAATATTGAGTCTCGCTTTTATACTAATGTTTGCTCACGCTTCGGGTGGTGCAATATTCAATCAGGGGTCGTCTTCAGCTGATGCAATCAGTGGCTGATGCAATCAGTGGCTGATGCAATAGCGTGCTGAATGACACGTGAACAGCGGCTGATTATTGTTTAGTCAGCACACATTGTTTATTGGATTGGAACATTGTTGCTTACTGTTCCCGCTACAAGTTGTTAATGTCATGTAAATTTGCCACGAAATTAATTGTTGTTGTTGTTGTTGTAAAATACATTCTTAAAAATATTTTGATAACTTGAAATTTTCAAGACTGATGTTTGTTATTATTTAGGTGATGTCAGGCACCCGGGAACGATTTTGAATCTGGGGGCGTTCATATTAGAGGTGTAAATTTTTTTGGGAGGGGGGTATAATGAACCTCTTGCCCCTCCAGCCTAATTTCTGGGGGGAGGGCAAGTGCCCCCTGTTCCTGAGTGATATAATAAAAAGTCTTGGTGTAAAATGCTGTAAACATTGCTGCCGATCAGACAAAAATAAAATTTTCAATTCCAGCATTGAAGTATTAAACATAGCAATTGAAATTTATTATGATATCGATCGGGTAAACCATTCATCAAAAATGTGTACGACTTACAGGAGCGCACCCAGGATTTTGTAATGGGAGGGGTCCAACCCAAGACTTCGGTTTGGTTTTTCAGCATAACTTGTGCAAAATCACATTTTTACCTCATTTAAACTGTTGTAAAATAATTTTAAGGCACCTTCAACGGTGTCGGTCACAGACATCCGCTAAAGCGTGTGCCCAAGTTTTCTGTAAAACTCAAACAAAGCTTAGAAATTCCAGGTACATCAATTGCAGTGCATGATAAGCCCACATTATAAAAGCATGACAAGCGTTAATTGTTTTACAGATGCTATCCAGTATTTCAGTCTCATTCTTACTTCTATACTATTTAATTCACCTTTCACAGTAAGCCTAAGCGCGTATGATGGCGAGATATGTCATTGATAACCATTTCCGGTGCAATTTTAAGCACAAGATCGTGAATGAACGACATGTTAGCGAGATCCGAAAGCCTCTGTGACCGAACATATGATTTCTCGTCTGTGGGCAGAAAGGATTTATCGGGAGTTGATGTAGATACCGACAGATTTGCGAAAATTTGAAGCACACAACAACTATATTAGGAAAAAAACTGGTGGTTAGTGGCTGCCAAAATGTCAAGAATGGTTCCTGGGCGATATTGTTTCGGTGTTTTGGTCCCCTTATTTTGCCAACGATGAAATTCGTCACTTAATAAATACGTGATCACTGGTTTCAACAATTCAGCTTATGACTAACGCAGTGCGTTTACACGGCGAGAGATGAACATTGCTCTTTGATTCTAGCCTGGACACCGCTAATTTTGCAAGCCATATTGTTGCAACCATAATAGCTTTGCCCATGCATGTTGTATTTAGGCAGATTATTTTCGTCCAGAGATTTAAGAATACGGTTGGTAATATTATCTACGCTTGTCCCTGAAATATCTTTGAATGCCAAGAACCTCTCAACGAGCTGACACTTCTGCATATCAACGAACGCTCGCCTACTTGTGACTTAGTTGCGCAATCAGTTGTTTCATCCAGTATTATTGCATAGTATTTGCTATTGTACGCAGCTTCAGCCACTTGATGGTGCGTTAGCATGTCCACGGTTGTTATTGCATTCTGCGACTTCCAACAAATATACGTAGCATTTTAAATGCCGTTTCAATATGGCGCTTGAGATTGGCATCACCAGAGGACAGTTTAAAACGCAATAATGAGCGGCTCGTCAACTGAAAGCTTTCCATAATCACGGTGTCCCCGCAATTGTAACTCTTGCCACCGCAAAGCATAACTGTCTCAATTATAGGCCACAAACGACAAATCCTGTTTAAGACGACCCTATCCCGTCGCGCAGTATCCAATGAGGAAGCAATATCAGGCGTCTCGTTTCGATAAATCTTGCAAAAATTTTCGCTCCGTTCAACAGCCTCGATATTATACAACAGCTTCTCGAATGAGTGCAGGTTTCAATGGCTTCCTTGCATTTCGTTAGTGCGTTTTAAAAACGCTCTTAAAAGTCTTGCTCTTCGCCCCATCGAGTTCGCTCGAAAAAAGTTTGCAATGTTTGCAGAATCCATCTCCATACCATTGCTATAACTTAGACATCGAAATCTATTTAGCTACGAACGCTGAAAAGATAATGCCTTCACCTTATCCTTGGGTTTGCTTATACCATAGTTGGAATAGCTGGAAAGCTAAAGTTCTCATTCGGCTCCCAGGTTTCTGTTATAAACTGAAATTTTTGTTTGTCGGATTTGTTGTCGTTAATTGCAGCCAGACTGACACTAGCCTAAAAATCTTGGGATGATATTCCACCAGCAGCGTCATGTTCGCTCGTCACCGGTTGCTCTGGGAAAGGATTGTTACTCTCACCGCAACCATCACCACGTTGAACAGAACTAGCAGAAACAGCATAATTGCAATCGACTTAGACATCGGTCGTTTATCAGTTTAATAACGTAAAGCTGAAACGTAGAAAAGCAAATAAACTTTCATATGCTAAAAGTATGTTAAGCGCGGTTTTCGCGCATCAACACATGTAAGAAGGCATTGCCAATCCTAAGACTCCAACAAAACCGGAACTATTAAGGATAAGGCTAGTCAGAGTTGGACCGGATCATTTGTTGTGTGATATGACTATATGATGACACATTCCAATGCTGGTTTCCTTAAGTGAATAATTTTTCAGCAAAAAAATGAAATATAGATCAGTAAAACTTTTCTGAATTTTTGGTTCACTTCCATGGGGAGTCCGGACCATCGGACCCCAACTCTGGGTGCGCCCATGACGACTTGAGTCCAATTATTCAATGCCAAGCACAAATTCGTCGTATTTTTTACGTTGTTAACATTCGCTTTCTTTGGATCTTTAAGAAATTGTAGACCTTTTTATTAAACAATCTGAGGAGATTCCTCACGGCGCATCGTTGTTCAATATTTGTACTGAATAAAAATTATACAAATTAATTGGTCCAATCACGGTATACTATAGAGATGAGAAAGAGACAGATTTTTAAGCCTCCCTGAGCTACATCCATCTCGGCGGTCGGTGTAAACAAGCTCACTTCGCTCTTCATGAGCCGTGTCTAGCTTAGCTGTGCTCGGCTTTTCCGATAGTAACCTAGTCTCAGCTATGCTCTTAAAGACATCTATTCGCCCCTAAATTTCAGAAAATAGTCAATGATTGTATCAAGTCCTCATGTTTAAAGAACATCAATAACCCCAATCATAATTACAATTTGCAGCCAAGATATCATATCCTAATTGTGCCTTCTTGTTACTTTTGCCTATGTCCAAGCAGAAGGTCCGCCATATTACAATTCAAACAAAATTGATGAAGCCCAATGTTCTCATGTAATTTTAGGTACTCGCCTACCGAGGCGCTTTCTCTTAGTACAATCCAATAAAACAAGATATCCATTTCAATGAAATATTGATTTCAAATATGTAAGAGCCGAGCCGAAGTTGTCTCCGCTGTTCGTGCTGTTGGCTGATATAACACCACTGCTTTGAACTTTGGAATATGTGACATTGTAGAAAGCAATAATGCAAGGTTTAGATAAAATACATTATGTCCATATTAATTTAAAGGTGCAATTAACATACCCGGATTCAAAACTATGCTAAATTTTTTATCTTTTTTGAGAAAACAGATAAAAATGCACATATTATTATTTTGAATGGGTTCCGAATCTGGGTTCATTTCATATTTAGTCCGTGATATTATATAACATGTTTATACCTATGCATCAATGACAGAGAAGTATGTGCATGAATTGCACACCGTAAGCTATTGCAGCTACCATGTTATAAGAAAACAATATTGACATACTATTGCAAACATAGCGCAATCAATAGTACTTAAGGTTTTATTTTGGCACAGCGTGTATTACTTAAAATAAGCACAACCTAAGATCACATTTACCATGTTTATGTTTCCAGGATTTGATAAGTTGTGAAAACGAACTGTGTGCGTATAGCATAAAAATGGCAGCAGGTAGCTAGGGTAAACTAATGCCATATCGGAATCTTCGTCATAACTTCATCTTGTCACCTATTTTCGGATAATCCAAGATAAAAAAAATTAATATGGTTTTAGGTACTGGTTATCTAACCTATGCCAGCTTATTTATGTTAGTCATTAAATTTCTTGCCTAGTTTTTTCTGTTTTAGATAAAATTTAATGTGATGCATTAATACCACTCCTCATAGTAATTATACCTAGACTATTTTGCTGAGGACAAAAGACGGTGAATGTATCGGTAATCAATATTGCCATCGATAAACGGACGTATAAAACATTTGACACGACTTCAGAAATGGATAAGATTGCCGAAGACTATCCGAAGCTAATTCGAGCTTTAGAAGATCTTCATAACATGTCGAATTATATTGGAGACTTGCGAATAATCACAATTTTTGTAACTGTGACGATGTACTTAGCCGGAATTATATTCCTTGTATACTACTGCATTGCTGGACATAGTAATCGGAAAAGACGTACGAAAAAATCCAACTATAACAGCGGCGACGAGCCTACGCTACAACCAATTAAAGAATAAATCTTTGTGAAGAATAAATATATAGTTAATAGCAGTCAAATGAAGGCAACACAGTTCGAAAGGTGCGTTCACACGCTTCAACGTTTTAATTAAAAAAATTTAGGCCTAAACTTTGTACAAATTTTAAGCATAGTTTGGTGAAAATTTGGCAACGGTTTGCAATGGAAAAATATGCTTCAAGCTTTGATTATACATTTTAGCATAGTTTTAGTAGATTTTTCAAAAATTTTAGCACCCATTTCGATATTTTGTTATTAAAAATGTTCGATACAGCGTTTACACATTAGAATTGCAGAAATCACAAAAATATACGGAAAAATCGTTTAGAATTTTGAGGACAAATTTTTTAGCTAAATATTTGGGCATTTGAAAGCTTTTTAAACTTGCAGCTGAACACGTTATGATAAATTAGCTCAAAATTTATAGTTTCCTATAGCAGATTCCACACGACTCCGGTAGATTTTCAGATTTTTGCTCCTGGCTCATCATTAGGCCTTTAACGGAATGTTCGGAAAGCAAAATCGGTGTTACGCACATCATCAGTAATGTTGTAGATTATTGACGTTGTGCGTAATATTTTGATTTGCTCTTGGCTCATTATTAGGCGTTTAACGGAATGTTCAGACGGCAATATGGGTGTTACGCGCATTGTCAATATAGTAGTACAACATTACTGACGGGCTGTCATTCTGAATTACATGCTACAAATCGTAGTTGCGCGCAATGGTAGACAGTGAACCAAAAATTTTTTGAAATATATATTTAAGAAATGACATTGCTTGAAATTTTAGGCTGTGTCACCTTGAGGTTACATAGTTAAAAAATTTGGCCTTTATCATATGTAAAACCATTTTGCACCCGGATTCGCTGTTGGTTAAAGAAGACAAAGCATCAATTTTTATTATTATTATTAAGCCTAAACTTACAAGTCCTATGCATAAGCTAAAATAGTGCTACTCTAAATACAAAATAAAGCCGGCTTTTTACAGAAGCATCTATTTATTTATAATTATATGAATAAAGCGTCGTCGTTCTGGTTGGCTTGTAGATGGAGGGATTTAAGATGATTTGAGTGCGCTTTGACTCAACTTTTTCCGACAGTGAAGCGTGGTTCCACTGGACAATTCCCCATTCAAAGCAAATTATCTGCTTTGTCTTTATGTCACAGATAGCTTCATAAAATATCTGCTCGGTAGAGCGTGACCGAAGGTTAATTGTTTAGCCTTATCAATGGAAGCAGCACTGCACTTTTCACAACACACACACGAAGTTATATCTATGTTTCAAGCTACTATTAATTATGGTGCAATTGATGTTATATTATAGTATTGTTGGCCTACGTATAATGTTTACCTTTATTTCTGTTGTAAATCTTATTTTAAAATAAATATTATGTTTATAACAAATATCTTCTATTTTTAATCAAAAGTACTTGAGGCAAACGACACACACGTGGTAATGTGGACTAAAGATTCCGAGTTTTGTGCCCTGTTTAACATTACCGCTCCGGACTTTGTTAAACATAGAACTTTATATTTTCCGCATTTTATATGTCTATATTACCGCTTTGGCAATGATACATTGCGGCGTACATTTTAAATCATGCTAAAAGCATTAGCGTCTCCCAAAGTTTTAGATATATATTATCATTATGGTTATAATGACATCAAAGAGACCCGAAAAATAATGAACGTTGCCGATGTAATCTCGCTTCAATATCGTGAATCCTGTTTTATTGCCATTCCTAGTGTAGGCGATGTTGTTACTAACAGAATAAAATTTACTGATTGTATCATGTAATATTACCGATACCAGATACTTAGTGAGATGCAAAGCATCCAAAATTAATGAATTTTTTGAAAAAGAGACCGCAGTGAAAATTTTTGAGAAAGAGGCCGCAGTGAAAATTTTTGAAAAAGAGACCGCAGTGAAAATTTTTGAAATGGATACGTTGAGACATTTTCCTCTTTCTTCACACATTCCTTTGATAAAACGTTGGAAAACTGGAAAGAAAGTATTGATTTTAACAGACGCATATGCATATAAAGCAATATTTTTAATGGGAAATGGCGGTAAGCAGCTGAGTGTGACATGGGTTAATTGCTGGTTTGATGGAAATGCTATGAATGGAAAGCTGATTGGATTTTTGGTCATCACCCACCAGAGCGACACAGGTAGCAATAACTTTGGCATCATTCGGCTCAGCTTGACAACGTGGTTTATAACATGTTCACTAGGGCTTTATTTATGACATTTTTTAATTTTTTGTGTTACCAATCGTACCCTCTTAGTACCCAAATTTTTCTAACCTTTTCTTGCTTCCAATGCGATGCAAGCTTGCTTTTAGTGTGTCATTCGGCTTGTTTAAATATCAACTCAAACATATCCTCCCGGAAATATAACCACCTCATATAGTAAACCAATGACGTATTTAGAATTCCATTTTATCATCGTAAAACGCTTTAAAACCTATACAATTCGTACATTTTTCCAATAAAAGTATATAAGTCTTAATTGTAAAATAGGGTTTTACCCAAATTCGTGAAACAAACTTGATATTTACAGAGCGAAATTTGGTACAGAAACGTCAATTTTATGTGATGCAGCGAAGAATTCGATCATAGTTCAATCAATAGAAGAATCAAAAATTTTTTGAATGGTAGTACATATCATTTCGAGATTTTTGGAGTCGGTGCTTGGATCGTGGGCAGCAATGTTACGAAATAATGTTTGTCCGTTTAGGATAGTCAAATTTGGACAATCAGTCAGACAATCAAGACTGAATTGTAATTCAAATTTGTGTGAGTGACTTAAGATTAAGCGCAGTGATTCGGCAACGGTAATCTTGACGGGCCTAAGTGTATTTGACTACAAAACCAATTTAGTGAATCTCCAGTTTTGTGAATTTGAAGCCAAAAATAAAATGAAATCTAGTTATTAAAAACTGTCAAATGATTTATTTCGAGAAATTAAACTGAATTCAATTTCACATTTTAACGTATCGCTGCACACATCCCGTCATTCGCAGAAACTCTGGATATTTTCATTCGCAATTTCAGTAGTATGAAGAAACGTTGAAGATATATTGAAAACATACTTTATTTAGTAGTCACCGCTTATTCATAGGCTATCGCAGACGACTGTAAAATAACTGGAAAAACCTAATAGAAATTGTATAGATGTTTTGCAAATGTTGAAAGGTTCTTTTAAAGAAGAAGCAGACAATAGCTTTACCTATAACACTTAAAAACTTGTAGAACAGCGGTACACTCTATTATACTGATGTATTTTGTACAAGGACCAGTTCTGGCCCTAAGGGATCCCAGCTGCACCATCATTCCCCGAAATGGTACCCGAACAACCCGACTCGCCGGTGAACTGATAGTTGACATAAGGAAACCGTTAGCTTAGTAGGCCGCCGATGGGTTAAGTAGGTTGTTCGGCCTGGCCCCTATGATGGCCCACGCTCTAGTGGTATGGAGGTCCTCCGAGGGAGAGTCAACCCTTAAGACTTCTCACAGGTAGTAAGGCTGACCCGCCTTTCCCTCATCTTCCCTTCGAATTCTCCTTGGTTTAAGTTCCTGTCTCCCCCTGATTACGAGCGTGAATCCGCTCTTGGTCACTCTTTCTCTTAGCCCAGGCCATGCGAGAGAAGGGTAGTGTGATAGGTTACCCGAGAGCCGATCCCGGGGCCCGCTACCTTATCAAGCTTTTGAAGAAGAATTTTTTCTTTGCCGCAGAAACTTGGTGGTTGCGGAGCTAAAGCCTTCATCGGATGATTTGTGTTCCCTAGGAGTAGTTCTAATTACTATGTTTAATCACGCTCCCTTAAGTCCATACCTCAGGATTTTTCAAGACTACTTATTGCTTGGTTGAGACATGGAACACAGTTGTGAGTTTGCTTATTTCAAGACGAAAAGAAATATAAATGCACTTAATGTACATTCAAATTATGCTATCATAATGACACACGTCACATATATGTAGTTGTTTCACTCTATCCAGGTACATACTCCTGAAGCCGCCGTTACATCGTCAGCTACATTTGTCTTACGCCGTTACATCGTCAGCTACATTTGTCTTAACTGTGTGACAATGCAGGACCCCGGTCTTAGAGGTCACATCGTCAAATCCCACACTTTTCGTAGACCCTGCACGATTACATATATGAATATGGTATAACTATTATCCCCTACATACCTAGTTCCGGCGTGTGTGTTCTACTTTAAATACTGTTTAAATACTGTATGACTAATAGAGCATAGAGCCACCTGCGCGCAATGACGGCCACGAAATCGTTAGCCTGTAGCCTGCTTCCCCTGTCCTCTCATCTGAAAAATTGCTGTCATCGAGGCTGAACTGACAGCTAGAGGATGCAAATTGTTCGAGGGTCAATGCCGGGTACCCCCAAAACAGGGCGACGTTGCCTGCCGCTGTATTCGATTTTGGAAAAAGAAAATCCGACGTGGTTCCATATCGTAGCCGCACGGCTTGAGAACTGAAGCTTAGCCCATTTAATATAGTAGAATACATGCTACTCTCGAACGCTCACGAGGGCAGAAGCACGCATTTGCGAGAGCGGCGTCGATGCCGGATGGTTTAGTTTCGCCCGGGGGCCTCAGCTGACTCTATTCTTTTTTCTTTTTACTTCTTTTATCAGCTAGACCCGAATGGTCATTCCTTGCCGTCGTGAAGTAATTTGCGCAACCTACGTCTGCGCGAGATTCCCATCTTTCTCCTTTTACTTGATTTCTTTTAAAATTGAATTTATGTGTTTTCCGATAACCAAATACCAAAACACCGTTCTCTTTGAAGCCTTATGTGGATCTAAGTGGATAATAACACCCGATGGGCTAGGATACGCCACCCTGCATTCGGAGTGGCCGTGTCCGCCCACCTGACGTTAGTTTCTTTCCAAGATAGCACGAGACTCCCTACCGTAGCTGCAAGGCTTGAGAGCACTCATCAAAGTTTTCGAAGCTAGGTCATTTTCAGCGGTGAGAAAAGTTCGCACAGGCATTGTCTCAAATTTTAATGAACCTTTCAACGGAGGCCCTGTGTTAATGTTTTGAATTCCGGTTCCTTGACTTAGTTTATAAAAATGACTTCGTCCGAACCTAACTAATTATTTTTATTTGCGATTCTCCAACAGAGCATATGTGCGTATATATGTGTGAATAAATGCTTAACGAACCTGGAGCATTTTGAATTCCGGCTCCTTGACTTAGTTTATAAAAATGACTTTGTCCGAACCTAACTAATTATTTTTTATTTGCGATTCTCCAAGAGAGCATGTGTGCGTATACATGTGTGCATAAATGCTTAACGAATCTGGAGAGTCGTGCGCGCCGCCAGCCTACACAGGATCGAAACCCCGCTCCTTGAAAGCTCGGGTGGTCATGTAAATTAAAATTTGCCTCGACGGAGCTTTTCCAGCAGAGAAAAGAAGGCAGTCCGTGCATCCGTGTCGCGCCGCCGCATATCCAGAATAGCAACTCACTACGGCTATGCGGCCGTGTGTATCGGTAGACTCGCCCAATACCCGGAAGCCCTGGATTCTAACAGAAGGTCATCAGGGCTCCCTATCGTAGCTACACGGTGTGAGAACACCCGCCTTCACTTTTTGTATGACCGTTTTAATCGTTTGGAAAATCTCACGATGACATATTTTCTAATTTTGAGGGTGGCTTCACTGGATGTTTCGGTAATCTTGGCCTCATTACTACGGTCGCAACTGACTCCTGGTTAACCCGTCTGATCCGAATCGCGTGCTTATCCTATGTCCGCGGGGTCTTCCCTTTTTATCCATCCTTCTGTAGCACATCTCCGCAGAACAATTCCAAATTACTACCCACCGAGCGATTTAAATCATGCGAAATAGTGCACGATGAGAGCTTGGCGAGACAAAGTTGTCGTTGAAAAGCAGATACCTTTTCGGGCACATGCGGTTACAGGCGCTCGAAGCATTAACTTAACGCTCCAGCTCCCGCAAGGGCGGCCCCTAACGATTTGAATTTCAAAGCCAAAAGACCAAGTGAGGATCCCCTGCATGCCGCATGGGCAGAGACCCACCTGGATGAATCAGAAAGCAAAAAGAAAACACAAGCGAAATCGATGGCGACAACTGCCAAAAGAAAAAACAAATTCTATTAAGCCTCCTGTGGGCTGGCTCCGATGCTGCATCGTGCTATTCATTTTTAGCCTCTGTCTATTATTGTTCTAGCTTGTCCCCAAAATTTCAAATTTGAAAATTTAAACCTAAAAGTGGCAGCTACAACAAATACAAACTCTCAAACTGGTTGTACAGCGCACACAAACGTAAAAATAATGACACCCAGAGTGCTAACTACAAACGCCCTAACTGGTCAAACTGTGATGTTGACCACACTGGGCAACAAGCGGGTGCGTTTTGATTCTTAGAGGCACAAATGTGCGAGGAAAACAACGAAATAGAAATATATGAGTTTGAAATATATTGAAATTTGTTATTGAAATATATCATTTTGTTACTGAAATATACCAGCACCTTTGGTGCTCACATTTTACAAGAAGTTTTTTTATATCTTTACTTATTTCAGGATAACACAGAGGATTAAGCGGCTTTGGGCGGGATCAGGTCTTAGCCCTGGTAGGCTGCCTAATAGAAAAAATCTAAATATTATGATAGGATTGTCGTTTTAGGTGCTAAATGTGGAGAATTTTTATGTTCCAAGTAAGTTATCTGGATCCTGGGGTGGCGTGGGGGTTGCCAGCACCGATTTTCGGTGGGATGGATAGTATATTGCCCAATGAAGGTGTGGAGCACAAAAAATAAAGGAGCTTTAGTTATTTTAGTTGTCCTTTGACGCTTAGAAAAGGGGCAGTTTACCCGCTTAAATGAAGGCGATTAAGGCTCACAAGTGGCAGTTGGGTGCCATTAATGTGCGATTTGGAGGCGTTGATTAGCGCTAATAGTAATTTTGTAAATTTGATTCCCTTTAGTCCCATAAAACCCAAAATTTGGGAATTTAGGTCGCCCCTACTTGAGGCATTAAGCCCGTCCATTTTAGCAAAATTTATCCCCTCAAACTCATGCTACTCCACATTACTACGATATATACACTATAGAAGTGTCGATATACATACAATACTAAAGCAACTAGGTGTGGGTGCCAGGGCTAGTCTTTTCGAGGCCTGAATCGCAACGCAATATTTCGATCCATATTTTGCGGTATTTTGACCGGTGCCTCAGACCCGTCCTGATGAGCGCCATATATTACACATTACATTTCAGGTATCCAATACATTTTCAATTGAGAGGTATGCGTATAGGGATCAGCCAAAGGATGCCGAATTACGAAAGCAAAATAAGACAGCTGATAGAGACAGTCTAACCAATGCGTCAGGCTGTTACATTTTGCGTCTAGGAATTGGAGCTACCGGTGATTGCTACATTGGTTATTGCCGATAGCTGCTACTCCCCAAAGTAGCGTTTGAGGGGTAAGCCTAAAAACGACCACGTCAGCAAGTAAAATAAAGTATATTAGTATGAACGACAGCAATTTTTTAATAATGTCCTCTTGCTTATACAGATCGGTCCCAACGGAGTTGGCGTAGCCAACCACCTCATTCGACTGTGTGCTCCAAAAAGAACTAAGAGAATTTCAGAGGTAGTTTGGAGTTATTGCAATATTTTTTGAACATGAAACAAAGTATCTTCTTGACCAACACATTTCGGATCCAAAGCAAGTAGCATAGCCAGAATACCTTCACAGAGGGTAGTGGATTTGCTAAGTGGCGCAATTTAAACATGCCTTGCACGTAATTTTTTGAGGACACGGATGGTCGCACTCGAATAAGGATCACGCCTTCGCTCCAAACTCAATATGCCTAGATAGGACTTCGTTGTTTGTTGTGTTGCCGCAATAACTTATAGCATTCTCGACATCATAGTATGATTATTGTCCTATGAAAATATATGAATTGGTCTCTCAGTTGCTAACAAAATTTAACACCATTGCTATCCAGTTGTTTGCTCGGAACTAATGAAGCGTTCACGTTATAATGTCCCCGCTGTTTGGAACTTTTGTCCCCCTGTAGTCGCGACCCTACCGTAGGGTGACACCCATACTGTAAATAAATTGCCGAGAGTGTAGCACACACCCCTAGCTATTACATCTTTACTTGACAGTGTCATACACACCAGTAGCTACCAATTTGGCGCGAATTAACTATAACGGACACCGTCTCTAGCTAATGCGGTTTATTAGTTGTACCAGCCCAACTTTTAGGAAAATGACAAAACGCGTAAGGTACAACAAATTTATAGGGAAAGATGGGAATGGACGACCGGATACCGGCGGAGTGTGGCCTCCTGATATAATGATCATTGTGTAGTGTTAGTGCTATTGCTATAAAAATAAACAATTGTACTTCATTTATACTGTATTTGTAAGGTCACACTCCACCGCCCGAAGGTGCCCGGGGTGATTTTGGCACCGAAAATGGAAGACAAGCATCAAGATTAGGAGTGTCCGGTCCATCCTCATGAATTAAAATGTCGGGATATTGTGTGCATAAAACAGTTTGCATGTTATACTATACTTGTTGTGTGTTGCATATAATACGTAGTGTGTGCGATGTATATATATAAAGGAAAAAGGGGAGCCAGAAATCCGCCAAGGGAAGTTCGAACTACCGATACTCAGGCCGATCATGTCCAAATAAATCAAATTTTCGGTCAAAGGCAACTGATATTTTGAATACAAATTTTCTAAGGCATTATTTTGGTGTGCACCACTAAAAGTTCAATTTTTGGGTCTTCTACAAATTCTAGGGGAACGGGGGTGACGGAACCCTCTTGAGGACTCTCAGGAGGTGTCAAATTGTCCCGGCGGGTCTGAAAATTTGGATTCCTAAATATTTACGGACCCCCAAACAGGCGCTTAAGCCTCCAATTTTCTAAGCCTAAAAGGACACCCAAAATAATCAAAACTCCCTGATTTTTGGAGCCCGGGACACTTATCGGGTCCTACTTTAACCGTTTAGCTGAAAATCTGGGTCGCCCACCCCCACGGGTCCGCTCAGGACCCCTAAACTCGGATGGGCCACCAAAATTTTTCGTTTCGGGCGCCTATATCGGCCTCTCACAGGCCTCCTATAAAAGAAATATTAAATTTTAAATTCTTATCAGCAGCCGGTCGGGCAGGGCATGATTCTGCTTTTAGATCCTAAGATATCGTCAAAAAAGTGCCGATATCCCTATGAGCAAACGGCGCCCTGAGCGCGGTTATATTTCTCTCCAAAACTTTTGCCGCACCGACCAGCGGGCGGTTTTGTTTTTCTTGGCGAGCCTCGGCCAGGTGTAGCTGGTGGCCACTGTTTTGTTGCTTGCCACGAGCCGCGGGCGTCTTAAATGTTGTTATCGATGGGCTGCCCATAGTCGATTATGTAGCTTGTGCACAGTTTCACCGTTTTGTGCTTGTGCTTTCTTATGCATCGTCGTTGTTCGCCTACACACAATTATACGCTATTTATTGCTTTAAAAGTTATATTTTGAAAAGTTTCATCTTTTGCCATCTCAGGGGACAGCATAAGACCGAGTTGGCAGGGGGATCGATGTCGATATAAAAGAGCTTGCGCGTTTGGCGATTTGGGGACCTGTCGAGTTTGTTGAGCAGGCAACGTAGTCGGGTTTTTGGCGGTTGTCGCCTTCTTTGACTTTTCGTTCTTTTCGCCCGGGTGGGCTCTTCGGCATGCAGCCGTGCGGAAGAGTTCCGCCCGAGGCTTTTCCCTCTTTTTGTATGTTCGCTCAAGCTCAGGACTAGGGACAGCCCTTGCGGGTGCTGTGGCATCTGTCGGATGCCGCGCGCCCCCGAAAGTGTTGTGCCCGCGCTTCGGGGATGGGGAAGGTTTTGACAAATTGGGGCCAAAATTAATAAATTGAACTAAAAAAGGGTGCCACGCACTCGACTGGTTCCCCACCCACTGGGCAGTGTTCTTGTGAGCGCCCAGTGGGTGTATTACCTGACAGTTCCCAAAATTGTTTTAAAGTCCAGTCTGGAAAATTTGTGGTTAGGGTAGCACTTGTTTGGCATTCGGAACGCCTCAGAGAACTTTACTGGTGTTGGTAGGCGCATGGCGTTCAGAGTAAATTTTAGGCACCGAGATCTAGAAGATCATGTTTAGCTCGGGTGGACTCTTCGACCTGCAGACGCGTGGAAGAGGCCCGCCCGAGGCGTTTCACAGCTTTTCAAATTTTCTCGCTTAGGCCTAGGGACTGGGGCAGCCCTTGCGGGTGCTGTGGTGTCCGTCGGATACCTCGCGCTCCCGTAAGTGTTGTACCCGCGCTTCCGCGATCTGGGCAGGGCAATTTATCGGAAAACTTAGGTTGGTACCAAGAATGGTGACCGAATTTATATGCTCTACGGGAAGGCAAACTGAAGGCTTGAAACAATCATAAATTTCGGGTTGAGGGTTCCGTGTTTCAAAAAGAGCCCAATTGAAGCTCACGAGACATCATTTCGTCATCCAACGGGAGGCGTAAAGAAAGAAAAAAATAAAAAGGGGTGTCAAATTTCTATCATATTTAAGCTAATCGTTGCTGTATCATTTGGGCCCAGGACCGCGCGCGCGGGCTCGGGTCCTGGCCCACCTTTGATGTAAATAATACAATGTCTTTTTACATGCACCCGAGTGGGTGAATTTTGTTTTGTGACCGCGTGCTCATGTTTTAATTCTTTGCCAAAAAAGGGAAAGCCAAGAAATAAAAAGTTTGCGTGTGAAACTTAGTAGGCGAACTAGATTGATTTAAAATCAGGCCCCGTTGCAAGAATGGCCTGACCCACTAAGGTGCTCAATGTTGTTTGATCTAGGCTCCTCGTCTCCCTCCGGCTCGTTACCCCAGGATGCTTGCTCCCGCCATGCCGTTTTTCTCCCCGCTGCCCTACCCCCGCGCCTCCCTCACTCTGTTCCCATCGGTCTGACCAGAGTCCACCGGGGAATCGTGTAAGCCTGGGTTGTCCGGGCATCACAGTGAAAATTGAGAGTGGTGCAGCTGGATCCCTTAGGGCCAGAACTGGTCCTAGCTAGTACAAGTCAACTGTCCTGTGTAGTATTTCCTAAATTTACGATATTTGCATCTAGCCCATATGAACATTGCTCAAATAGTTCCGAACAATGTCATTAAAACTACCAGAAGACACGGCGTGCCTGACACTGTCGAGTTGTAATACGCGTAACTAGCTACCTTTGAAAAATGTATTAAAAAACATAGGGGTGTCTAACACACCCTGTTGTCAACAGTGTGCCTGACACTGTGTGGTGTGCATAGCTTCCAAACGTTGGGAACATTATAAGGTGAACGCCGCATAACGCTTGTTTGGCATATCCTATCTGCTCGAAAATTGTTAAAATTACAAATTTTATTTACGAATCATTAAATAATAACATTTACTCAATAATTAAATAAGCAGAAATTGACAGAAAGGACCCATTACATATACATTTATTATGCGGTCTTTACGTTATAAGTTGCCCACCACGTGGAAGTTTCGTCAACGTACAGCCTGCGTAACACCGTTAACGATATAGTGTACAGAACACCAACACAGTATTCTGAGCAATAGTATTACTTGTGCTGCACAGTATTTCCTTCCGACTACGATGCACCATGGTATGGTCCCGATCGCACAGGGACAAATCTTCCATACGGCGGGCGTTTTATATTGTAAACGCCGCATTACTACAGTCTTGAATATTTAACATATTTATAACATAACAACGCAGATATGGTGACGATAAGCTAGAAAAAGTTTATGTTAATATAACAATCCGTTTGACCATTATGCCAATGCAGTTGAGCTGTACGTTGCATGTAAATAGTTCGTTGACATGGCGAGAAACAATTGTCGCAATGCTTTAGGCTCACGTATAAGACATTTAAGGCATACATGCCGAACACTGGAGTTCGGTGGAAGGGGGCTACCCCACGCGGAAAATGTTACCACAAATCATTAATATAGTGAAAATTGGCATAAAACCTTTTAAAAAATGGGTCCTTGGCGGAGGGTGGGGGAGCAAGAGGTCGTCTACGGTTTGTACCACCCCGCTGTAGGACTTCCCCTCGAGGGCCTCTACACCCGGCAGAGACGGCTTTCCCCGACGACTTCGGCGACCCGTCTGAAAATTGGTAGCTTCAGCAGGTATGCCTTAAGGTTAAACTAAGGCACAGGTTTCGCCTCAGTATATCGAGGACATTACAACATACATATAGCTTTACGCTCTTCAGCTTAGTGTATTAAGGCTCGTAAATCGACCTTTAGGTAATATTAAATTTCAGGCTCAGGTTTACTATATCGAGAACGGTATAGCCTGCACATACCGTCATCTTGACTTTTAGCCCTACGATGCAAAGCATTCTTTTCAAATACGGGTTAAATATTTATAAATGCAGCAGTAGTTTATTGTTAAAATGCTAATGTTGCGGATATGTATGATATGGCGACCCATTATAATTTTTACAAATTAGAAGCATTGCCACTATAGATACAAAGACCATAAAATTTATAAATAAATTCTTATTATACGTATAACGATACACTTAGAAAATTATACAAACACAGTTATAAATACAACATTAATTATGTGATATTCAATATTTAACAGATATTCTATCTAGCTCGAGGCAATTTTAATAAATATTGCGCTATAACTCTACGACCAAATCAGATATGCAACAATAACATTACACAAACACTCGACAGACAAATGCACAGGCCATAGGTGTCGAAGGCCCGTCGGCTTACGGAAGGTAGATAGTCGGCGTGGGATGGTCCTTAGGGTAGACCTCTCCGCTTCCCCGATATTTTTGCCAATTTCAAACCAATTTTGGTTTGCAAGTATTTGCTAAAATTTTCCGCGCGCCGTGGCCTCGCGGCGGGGGGGGCAAATATAGGTTAAGGGTCTTACTCTTAGGGAATAACCCCATACTCCCATCGATACCTATGATATAAGCTATAAAATTTATATCTAAAGTAGAAAATAACACGGATTTATAGCTGTAAAGATGTTAACGGTCCTAGTGATGCTTCGTTGTATGTCTAAGATTCCTTTAACTGTTCAAAAGTCAACATTGGCAACACTCCATTATCGACAGGCAGATTTGTGATCACTCTTGGAGATGCCAGTCAATCAGATCTCCAATTATGAGGTTGCGGTGACAGGAGATGAGGTCTGGCTGCCTACGTCGCGTCTGGTATAAGTATATATGTGCTGAAATATATTTATTTCATGCCGTTTTTAGGCTGTACGTTTTATATCAGTGTGCAAAATGTATATGTATCTAAGATAACATTCACTGCAGTTAGAATACATTTGGCCACTTACAGTGGTTCTTTCTTATATAAATAGATACAACTGCAGCGACGCTGTTTGTAAGTAGGAATGGGCTAACTCAAAGATAAGCTAAAGAAATGTACTAATTTTAATATGCATTTTCAGTCTAGTATATGATCAACTGTCACACACCGATATGTTTTGATATGTATAAATATTAAGCATATGATTAAGGCCAAAACCAAAGCCAGAACTACTTTCCACCCGCGTTCAGTGATAAACTAATGGCTCGTCAACGTTACTGTGAATCTCTTCGAATTTCTAATTAGCAAATATTGTCTCAGTTTGAGGCAACAACTGCTGTTGCACGATCCAGCAAACAAAATAGTTCATAAATATCCATTGATACGACCGTTCTTCGAACACTGGAGCAAAATCAGCTTTCCTGATCAAGAAACTACTAATTGATTAATGTAAATAAAGATTTTCAAAGTTTCCGCCCAACCCAGAAATGCTGATTAATAAATTTTGCCTCAAGAATAACAAAGCGATTGCCAAATATCGTGTGATTCGACAGTTCTTAGCAACCAGTTTCATTCAACCATTTGAAAAGTTCAATTTTCATACTTATGTATATTTGCGGAGAACTGCTTGGTAAAACTTGCTACCAGCGCTGCGAGAGCAAATACAGCGGGCAAGCCTAATCTTTTTATATGTATATAGCATTCTCTAAGAATTTTTAGAAAGCCACCGATTTGAACGCGATTAAACATTCAATTTTCATACTTATATTTGCGGAGAACTGCTTGGTAAAACTTGCAACCAGCACTGCGAGAGGAAATACAGCGGGCAAGCCTAATCTTTTTATGTGTATATGGCATTCTCTAAGAATTTTTAGAAAGCCACCGATTTGAATGTGATTAAACATTTTCACTACAGCGTAGTCCAAATAATGTAAATATTATGAATATTTTATAAATCACGCAAATTATCACATTGCTCATACTTAACACTCCGCAGAAACCAAAAGCTGTATATATCAAATTAATTACCATAGCCGAGTATTGAACCATTTATAACACAATTAATTCCAATAAAGCCTATGTGGTTACAATTCAATATCCGATATCACTAACCAATTACAAACAAAAGAAAATTTGAACTGTGGAGCAATTAATGGAGCAAACGTGAAAAACTCTGTGGAGACGGGACGTTGGATGAACGAAAAAACCTGGGGGAATAGATGGAGTATATTTTTACAACTGGCTATGTGCACGCTAGTTACAATAAGTTTATGAACGCATAAAATTTCAAATTTGTGCGTGTTTTAAATTTTTAAAGCTAAAATGTTTGTACTCAATATTTTAACTATCGACTACGGTCTGGTTTGTCATTTGAGTTGTCACAACTTTGATATGGTATTTTTCTATTTCATGGTACTTGTTAAGATATTTATGTAAGTGTTACAATCTCTTAGACTCAATAAAACACAATTCATTAGAATCATATGTCGCATTATGCGATTGATTCGATGCCATAAATAATTTGCTATTAATGCTTAGACCGCGAAATCACATGAGTTTAGACCATCATACTCCAGGTTATTGCAAGCAGTAGCATTTCAGCTCTTGTCTTGGATTTTAAATAAAAATAGCTGTCTTTACAATACAATAACAAACGAGGTATTCTCGGGATAATAAACTTGGTATACATTTATAAACTTAAACATAATTCCATTGTGCTTTTAATTTAGTGAGACATCTTTGGCTTTCTAATGTATATCCTGCTCAACCCTTTAATGCCCGAATTTGTGTATCGTGCAATGTAGACAAACTCGACATTTCACCAAGAATTTAACCCGAGATATAAGTGTGCAAGTGGTGTATGCTAAGCTTATATATGAGCTATTGAAAGGTTCCTTACGGAACCTAGTAATGCGAGCGAACAACAATGCACGTGCAATCGACTATATCAACGCATCGTTGCAATCGTAATCTTCACTGTTCTGGATTTGATAACTGTGAGGACTAATAGGTTAAACATCCAAGCGACTTACAGAACTAAGGACAGTGGGAATAAATAGCCGTATACTATATATCCAGAAAACAAATTATAGTTATATAATATTAAATAAACACAGAGAGAAAACAGTATTTAATTGAGTTTCTCTCGTCAAGATTAATTTTACACATTCTCAAATGGTCACTGTACACCAGTGCAGCAACACATCTTCTCAAAATAAAAACCATATCTCAATCTTTTTAAATTTTAAGACGTATTTTTAGGCTTTTAAAGCAAAGAAATTGATTTAATTTAGCACATTTGACGTTTTGAAGTAATTTTACTGAATACGATTAGTTTCATCAACAAAATATATTTGTGAAAACTTAATTCTTAAAAATTTACATATTTCGAAATAGTATTTCTAGGCTTAAAATACGGAAATTTATTAATTTCTCTAAAAGTAAATTTTCAAATCCTATGTTTAACTTTCAAAGCATTGAAATGCATTGAAGATTAACCGTTTGAAAATCAGAAACAACTTAATTTTTTTACATAAAAATTATTTTTCATAAATTACTTCTCAAAATTTTGGAAATCTGTTTGTAGGTTTTAAAAGACCCTCAATTCAGTAATGTAGAACATTTGAAAATTAGAAATACCTAAACGGTGGTTTTTGAAACAAACAACAAAATTATGGGTTAAGGAAAGTTAGTAGAGCCGGTATTAGGACGCCGTACCGCCCAAGTGTGGAGGCTACTCACATGTGAAGGGTCCTTTCACAAAATAGAAGTTATATTCTGGCGCCTAGCACGTTAATTCATCTCAAATACAAGCTACGAGGTGAATATTTTCAAATCTACAACCATTACGCTTCCAGAGACGGCGCGCACCCTTCACATAAGGCGAAATTTTTCAGTTACTTCGATCAGACCTAAATTTGCTTCCAGATAGTTTTAATTTTGTTTAAACTGCGATTTCAATTTAGACAATAATTTTTAGATTACAAATTATGATTAAAACATGAAGTTACGATTTCAAATACATTAAGACATGTGCGGTCAGTTTCAACAGACCGAATGCTACATCAATATATAGCATTATGGTTCAACACTAACACTCCACAATTATGAAACCAAAGTGTCACTCAATTAATTGAAAAAATTCCCTAC
Source organism: Trileptium ribeirensis (assembly GCA_030248225.1). Lineage (NCBI taxonomy): Eukaryota > Metazoa > Nematoda > Enoplea > Enoplida > Thoracostomopsidae > Trileptium > Trileptium ribeirensis. Next base: position 38,409 of record JASANE010017146.1, read on the forward strand.
AGCGAATTTGAGCTGCATAATAATAGAATATCTTTGTCATTGTCATGTATATATTTGTATATATATGTATATATACATATATATATACATGAAAATACACACATATATATGAAAATTTCATATATACGTATACAAATATATATATACATATTTGTAATATATATATATATTTGTATACGTATATATATATACAAATATATATACGTATATATATATACATACATGTATGTATATACGTATATATATATACAAATTATGTATATATATTTGTATACAATAATATGTATACAAATATATATACATGTATATATATGTATATATATGTATATATATACATATATATATATATATGTATATATAACTTATATATACATAATTTCCATATATATATAATTTTCATTTTTTACTGCAGTTAAATGGTGTTAGTTCGTAGTGGACTCCATTTAGAAGGAAGGATTGCATAAATTACCGTTTGGCTAAATAAATGTATTCCGGTTTAGCATATGATAATGTAGCTTTTTGTATCATGTCACGTTTCCCTTAGCACTAAGTTGACGGTGTAAACTTTTATTTTACTAAGTCAAGTCTAAGCGGATTGCATTTGAACATCAAGTTTTTGAACCCCGGCACCGATATCAAGTTCCTACCCTTCGGTTACAGGGAAAAATTTAACATGTTAGTCATTTTTGAGCTTGGCCATAAATTTAAGGGTCAACTACGTTAGCATCAGTACGGACGTGTAGTAGTCTTGACTTATTGTAAAATATAGCAATAACAGTTGATATAAATACTCTGCTTGTTGTTGCTATAGCGGTTGAAGCTGCATTTGACAACCCAATTTCACTCTATCATCAACATTGTTTAGTCAAACTTTTTTGGTACAAGCTTCCTTAGCAACTATTATTTCGGTCATAAACAAAACGTGCTGTGGTTCCCACTGTAATTATTTTGTTTTTCACTTTCTATGCAATTGTCATTCTGGTAATTTAACACCGTTCCTTCGTGCCAAGTATTGTGAAACACCGTTGAGATGTGTCTTGAGAGTGTTTGTGATAATAATAATATTGCTCGTAAATATATAAACAAATTCTTTATGATATTTCATTTGTATAATACCGATATCATAGTTTGACAGTTTGTTTTTCATGAAAAAACGAACAAATTAAAATTGAAGCCAGGAACTTGTGAAAAGGGTCACGATAGTTTGTCACAAACAATTATATGTAATAATTATATGAATATTAAGAGTGTTATATTATTAAGCAAGTACCACTCGTTGCAATAGTTTCAAACAATTTTGTTTAATAACCGTATAAATATTAAAAATGTGTATATTATTAAGCAAGTACCGCTCGCTGCTATAGTTTCAAACAATTATGTGTAATAATTATATATGAATATTAAGAGTGTGGATATTATTAAACAAGTATCGCTCGCTGCAATAATTTGAAGCAATTTTGTTTAGTATTAATATTAAAAATGTGTATATTATTACGACAACAGACTGCTCTGTTATGATTCGCGCATCAATTTCGTACGTAAGACCAGTATTAGAATACACGTGTCCGGTTTGGTAGCCGTGATCTCACGGAGATATTGATATGATCGAACAGGTACAATGCCATTTTACGCGACGACTTTTTGCTAGGCTTAGATGGCATCATATAGATTATGCTGACAGGATTAAGAAACTTAGTCTTGAACCACTAGAACTAAGGAGATTACAGTTTGACCTAATAATGGTATATAAAATACTTCATAGTGAAATCGACACTTGTCATGGTATATTTCATGTGTCCGCTGTAACGACTACTAGAGGCCATGCCAAAAAGATGGTTAAAATGAAATTTAAGACTAACACATTAAAACACTCACTTGCTATATGTGTTTTTAATGCGTGGAATTCGCGCCCAGTGTCTGTAGGTAACAAATATCCTGTAAACGCTCCAAGCGCTAAACAGTTCAGACTTACTTAAACAAGTTGACCTAACTCGTTTTTTACATTATGACAGACACATATAGTCAGTTGTAAGAGGGCAACCCTAACTGATTAGTCTTTATTGGTTGACACAATGCTGTTTATTTGTTTAACAAGAAGAACAATATTTAGTGCCAATTTTGGCATGTATTTATAAAATATATCAGTGATCAACTGACAAAATTTTGTTTGTTTTGTGTGTATACCAGATAAAGATCATACAATTTTAATTAAAGGAGGATTAAAGCTTTCCCATGAATTTTGTCGGTGCTACATAAAACGAACAAATTTGAGAATTTGTGGAGTTGCTAAATTCGAAGCAGCCAGTTATTTTCTGGAAGATGGTAGTATAACCCAGTAATTTGAAAATTTGTGGGTCCTAATAAATTGCACGCACCCAGTAATTTTTCTTGAGCAATCAACACCAAGTAATTTTAATTGTTGGACAAATTTTATCCCCCTTCAGTTTTAAAGTGAGCCATTAATAAGAACTAAACTTCTGGCAGCAAACAGCCAAAAACTGTAGTCTTTGTCAAAAGGACAATATTCGTCCCAGTGGTGTAAAAATGATTTAAGCTCATGACATTCCATTCACAATTTAAAAAAACAGACTATAAAACAATTAAATTTCTAGAATTAAATTACCAACATTAGATAAACACTAAAATAATGAGAATACAGACAAGCAAAATACAATTATCCCAAACGAGTTGAGCGAAAATAAGATATCGAGAGTATAATAGTTAACATAGTTAACATTAATGGTTTAATCATTATTACACAAATAATCCAGTGCTCCTATCTTTGCTTATGATGTAATATTCGCCCACTGCTAGTAGAAATAGTCTCTAGTCATGGTATTCCACTTACAAATTATTTTATTTCAAACAGTATAGTCCCATATATTAAGCCACTGAATTCATTATCTGGTTTTTCAAACGGAGCAATGTTTATTTCACTACTCTGTACGGAATAATCCTTAGTCATGGTATCCCTTTTACAAATTATTCAAACACTCTTAACACTAAGCGTGGCGCTAAGCCACTTAACGATTGTCTAATTTTTTCTGTGAAGTAATGTCTATCCTATTATTCTGCGCAAAATAATCTCCAGCCATCATATTTCATTTAGAAATCATTCTTATTTGAAGCAAAATAGCCCTGATCGCTAAAGAACCGAATCCACTCACTTTAATTACCGAATATCTATGCCACTACGTGCCGTCTGGTTCATTACATAGTTTAAATTCAAACCTCATAATATTACCATTAGGTGATGCCCCAATACACCTGTTCAAAGAATTTTCAGTATTCGGACCCACAAATTTTTGATTTCCAAACTTAAATGGAGAAATACACCATTTATGTCGTGAATCAAACAAGCATCGTTGGCGAGGTATTATAGTTTACTATTCCTAATTTAATACACATATATACTAATTTATGCAACAATTATCCTAAACTCTTGTACTACAATTGAATGACCACATAATGTCACATATACTGTAATAAACGTTTCTAAGTTATCGTTCAAAGACTGTAAATTGTCAACGTACAGGACAGCTGTCAACGACGTGTACTACAACACGAGTCTCCAATCAAAACTGCTCAATAAGCCGGACGGGTCAAGTGTAGCGTCCGTCTTGTATTTTGTCACACACGTAGCAATCGAATCGAATCTTTTGCAATCAGACATCCCCACTGCTACTACTATTAATACTACAACTTTTGGTTTAAGCATAATGGTTACTGCATCTGCTAAGAACGCTTTACAGTGTCATATAAATGATCTCTGTTAGGTTCATGCACAGATGATGCCTCCTGCATCAACTGAGAACGTTTTGCAGTGTTATATGATGATTTTGATCCACCATTATCGTGGACGTACAACTTACACCAGCGTTCGTCGAAGACACAGTCGATGGATACGTTTGACTGGCAGCTTGGAATGCAGCAGGAGTCGCTGTGTTATTAGCGCCTGTATTTGGTGATGGTTGTTGACGTAGATTTCCAGCGCGGGATGTTCGACCAACGCTGGAGGATGAACGCACCGAATCAGCCGCGGTTGTACTTTTCGGCCACGGAATTTGTGACTTTATTAACGACCCATTTAGGTCAGAAGACGACCCACAATTATTACTGTTGCCAATACATTCGTTGTTGCCTAAAATATTTGCCCGACATCCAGCGACCAAATTTTGTAGACGTAGGATGCGGTGATAAAGCTTAAGTGCTGGTCCAAGTTTAAGACCGAGCAGCTGTAGCACGTCCGAACGTCGTAACAGCAACAATGATGGACCATCGATTTCCTATAATTATATATACAGAGTATCCAATAGGACAATCAAAATCAAAATATCAATTTTAAATTTCAAAATAATTTCTCGGTATCACAAACACAAGTCTTTGCATAATTTTTATCTTCCAACTGATCAGTAATATGTAAGCTCAATAAGGTAGAAATGTGCTACATTTATACTAGATCACAGTGACTCAGTGCACTGGAATTGTCTTTAGAATTATAAATTATTTGAGTAGCGACCAGGTTGAGTCGATACCTAGCAACCTTAAGGTAAATAACTAGTCAAGCAAATCAAGCTTATTGCCAAGATGGTGAATTCTGAGTGTTGAATATATAATTTAGAACGATGTGTACAGCTAGATTGAGCATTAAATTGCAAAATGAGGCACTGAATATCAGACAATTTGCTTGAACAGATGAGAAGATATACCCAATATTGTGCAATTCGCATTTACATAGAGGATGAATCGATCTACAAAATGTGACCAAAAACACCTATATAGCTTGAGCTGTTGAAGAGATGTTACCGTTTCCTTTTATTTTGGGTCCGATGGAAAAACCATTTTTAAACCAACCTTACAGTGTAAGTAATGACAATAGCAGCACACAATTTGCATCTACATAGAAGATGAATTGCTCTACAAAGTGTAACAAAAGACACCTATATGGCTCGAGTGGTAGCGGAGGTATTATATACGATTTCCGTTATTTTGGGTCTCGTGTGCTCATTGAAAAACCCTTTTTGACCCAACCTTGCGCCGTAAATAAGCAGCGTATTATTTACAGTTATATAGGAGATGAATTGGTATACAGAATGAGATCAAATACACCTATATAGCTAGAGAGGTTGAAGCAATATTACCGTTTGCGTGCATTTTGGGTTTCGTGGGTTCATTTTAGAACCTGTTTTGACCCAAATCCTGAGAACCGCGTTGCTGAGCAATATATACTAATTTATAGAGTATTATGTGCTCTAAAAATTGCGCCTAAATTACATATCTACGGCGGTTCCTGAGTTATAATAGGTAACGTAATTTTTTGCATTCTTCGGGACCCAACCCGAGCCCCTTTGACCCGCTTTTGTGGATGGGGGCATTTTAGAATCGGGCTTCGCGCCTTAGCTAAAGAGCACAAATACAGATTTTAAGCTTTCAAATGAGCTATCGCACGAGTCAATCTGCCCAGCCGGAGCTGAGTTCTGCCTGTTATATAAAAAACCCAGAAACGGACACCGTCAAAATTTAGAACTCTGACCAGTGAGAATTTTCGGCTGCGCTCGTTCTGCTCACTACACTCACAATTTAACAAGCATCTACTTGAAACGTATAGTTGGTGAAATTTTTAAAACTCAAAACAAGCTGGAAACAATGTGAGTTTAGGCAAAACATATGCTTCATCGAAGACAAGTTAGCGTTCACAATACTTCGAATGTATAAAGTTCCACGTTTGAGACAGCTGATGTGTCGTCAGTCACAGTTTGGCTTTTTATGGGTATGCGTTATGGTGTTTCGCAATCAAAAGGTCATCCAGTCTATTTGTTGTTAGTGGGTTTCATGGAAATGTTTTACTGTATTTCTCTTATTTTCACAAAAGAGTTTCGTATATTCCGTGTTTTTGCTTTGAGCGGTTACTAAAAGCTTTAAAATAAATATAATCAAATTATTGTTGCAAAACATAACGGCAAGAAAATGTACTGATTCATTAGTTGGCGTAAATTGCTTTTAACTGAGCAAAATCCAGCAATAAATATGCCAATGAAAATATACCGTTTCGCCAGTTCAACTGGTCTTTGGGAGCTGAGGCCTAAATGCGTTATTTACATTCAAGTTTAGCACATCGCGTATATAAAATATGCTGTAAATATTTTTGACCTGTAGAGTGTGTATTCTTATAAAATATATATTATATATAATATTGCATAATAAATATATATGTTCTATATATTCATCCAATCACGAGTTTATGAATGACAGCAACAGACAACAAAAAGAAATTTTCACGAATCTTATCCCCACTAGCGCCATAAGTGGAAACACCGCCGCCCCGTTTAAATAACTGAGTTACGCGTGCCTGCAACACACAGTAACCGCATGCAAAGTTCTAACCGGGTTACGTTGGTATAACTTGTGACAAAATTGTGCAACTGCATACTTCAGCGTAATCCAGTTACACAAGAGTACACATTTCACGAAGCCGGAACGCCACACCCAGTACTCCGTAAAAGACCTATAGGTACGCAATCAAACAGTCAATGATAAATTAATAATAAGATTTGTCAATTTAACCATAGATATACTAAATGCCGATAAATAAAGATATCATAGGACGGTATCTACGTGACCACCTGCTGAGTGTATCAATCATCTCTATTTTGCTATTAGAACAGAACAGGAAGCGTCATTCTGTGTAGTTGTTTTCCCCTGGAATGTTGTTTTTTACACAAAAATAATTGCATTGTCTGTCTATCACAGCTGCAACTGCTTTCATAGACAAATGGGCACCGTGGCACTGCTTTTTTAAATATGGAGCATGTAGTTTTGCAGAACAAAAATACCGCTAATTTAAAACAATGCTAATTGGTTTTGCAAAATGTATATAAACACTTGTGGCATGGCACATATTCGGTATTAAAGTTTCCTACATGCTGCAAGAATTATTTTGAAGTTGTCTCATATTTTAAAAGAAATAATGTTACACTAAACTACCGCATTTTTCGGGAGGAGGCATGCCTCATACCATCGTGATATCTAGTGAAAATCGAGAATTAGCTTTAGTAGCCCGGTCACTTATTATGTCGATTTAAAAGAAATAATGTTACACTAAATCTAAACATACATCTGTTCCAAATTTTAGTACGTACAAGGGCATTAGATGAGGTTGCGACATGGGTTCCAGCCGCCCCCTGCTGACAGGGAGTGTGACTGGCCCACCCACTCTTGAGGCTTTTCTATTCTAGGCGGTAAAAAACTAAACTTATCCTCGGTAGTGTTCTAAACTTTTTGAGATTGCGCTTCTGCGTACGTACACGTATAAACATGATGGATCACAAATAATAACTTTATTTGATGAAATGTTTGTAGGGTGGTCAAACTGACTGCTGCTGTGTTAGCTAAACCATCACCAATATACTGAAGGTCAATATGCCTCATTTAGCACACGCCTATTATGATATTTCGGCGCCAGGAATAGTATTTGTAATAATCCATGCCTGTGAAATACCAGAGACTCCCACTGCCACCAGGGCAAGACAGCCACATATCGAGTTTCGAAAACGCTTAGTTTCAATTCATCATCAACACGAGTCAATATATTATAGCTAAACTATACGCGTATTAAAACCAATTAGCACTGTGTACTAAGCGCCCCGAGGGGCGAGATCCCAACTACCGTATCGACTCCTTGAAAATTTAGAAATTAATTTTTTATAACGTACATTGGTTAAAGCTGTAATGTTTTGAATAAATGGGAATAAAAATTTTTATGTTTAAGCGGAAAAAACAAGTACTTGGTGAGATCCAAAGCATTTGAAATTTTTAAATCACGCCTGAAAAGCTGAATTGTTTGGTGTTCGCTCTGTACTTAGGGAGATGGAAACCAAGGCTTTTACCCTTGTATGTGAAAACTACATGTGAATTTGTATAGGAGTTTGAGACGGCGAAATGAAATCTAGTACATTTACAAACCTTGAAGCTGTTAAAATACGGTTTTTAGCGACAACAAGAGATGTCGAGGTAGGACTCAAACCCGCACCAGTTCGCGTCAGGACCAAAAACTTTGAGCCCTGACAAACATCGATCCAATCAGCCCTTGATGAGTTATAAGTGTCACCGAATTTATCGTAATTAAATATATTCTACGGCCTAACTATCAACAAGGTCGTTGGTAATAACTAAATAATACAAGGCTCACTACCTAGGTAGTTGGGAATAATGCGGCGTTCACGTTATAATGTCCCCAACGTTTGGAACCTATGTACCCCACACAGTGTCAGACACACTGTTGACAACAGGGTGTCTTAGACACCCCCATGTTTTTAATAAATTTTTTCAACGGTAGCTAGTTACGCGTATTACCGCTTACCGACAGTGTCAGGCACACCGTGTCTTCTGGCAGTTTTATTGACAGTGTTCGGAATTATTTGAGCAATGTTCATATGGGCTAGATACAAATATGGAGAATTTAGGAAAACTCCACAGGACAGTTGACTAATAAACCGCATTAGCTACAGACGGTGTCCGTTATAGTTAATTCGCGCCAAATCGGTAGCTAAGGGTGTGTACGACACTGTCTAGAAAAAATGTAGTAGCTAAGGGTGTGTCGTACACCCTCGGCATTTGATATACAGTATGGGTATCACCCTGACTGTCTATACGGTAGGGTCGCGATTACAGGGGGTCAAAAGTTCCAAACAGCGGGGACATTATAACGTGAACGCCGCATAAATCTGTGTATTAAGGAACCAAATCAGAGCATTACCAACAACTTTCAAATATATTGTATAATTCCATCCAAGCACCTGACCTAAAATCTTCGACAAATTTTCACTCAATTAGGCAAAAACAGAAACAAACAAAATGAAATAAAAGCTGAACTGAAACTTAAGAAAAAAGTGTAAGGATTTGAGATTATAGTTAACTTGTTATTGTATATTTGTTACGAAAGAGAGCACATAATTACAATTTCTCCGCTGTAGGCGCTTACATTTCGCTATAATTGTTGAAAGTGTTAACAACTTCTTTGAAGCATGAAATTGTATCATTCGAAAGCAGTATGGCTATTATAGATTGCATAAAGTAGTTTGAATTTACACATGAGCGCATAGAGGAATAGTGTTTTGTTATAAAACCAATTACAGATGATACACGCACCAACAACATAATAATTTGTGAATATTAAAATATTTGTTCAGAGTATATATTGCTTAGGATTGACAGATATTTAGCCAGTCAGGCAAGGTGAAATCCGAAACTCCGTGTCAAGTTAAAAGTAACAAATAATGCAACAGTTGATTTATAATTTCCAGGTCTTTAATGTTATAAAATATTGAAAACTAATAGTCGATAAAAACTGATAAATATGTAAACTGAGAAATTCAATAATACAGTTTCTTGGGGCCTAGGGATAGAAAGCAAGACTTTGGGTATTGAAAGTTCATACCGTTTTATATTATCCACTAACTCCACTGGACTGACTCTTATCCCGCAAACGATCATTTCATCATTGATCAATCTACAGAGCTAATAATAGCGCTTGTTGGGGCTTAGGGATAGAAAACAAGACTTTGGGTATTGAAAGTTCATATCGTTTTATATTATCCACTAACTCGACTGGACTGACTCTTATCCCGCAAACGATCATTTCATCAGTGATCAATCTACAGAGCTAATAATAGCGCTTGTTGGGGCTTAGGGATAGAAAACAAGACTTTGGGTATTGAAAGTTCATACCGTTTTATATTATCCACTAACTCGACTGGACTGACTCTTATCCCGCAAACGATCATTTCATCATTGATAAATCTACAGAGCTAATATACCCATACATGCCGGCAGGGGGGTAACCCCCCTGAGGTCCGGGCCGAAAAGTCCAGGGGGGTTACCCCCCTGGGGGTGCGCAGCACCCCCCCCCTCCCGGGGTGCGCAGCATAAAACTTGCGCAAATTGTGCCTGCTTGTTGCTAGTGGTGCATGTGCAGCTGTACATTTGTGGAAAGCTTTTTGTTGAAAGACGTCATTCCCTGAAATAAAAGTTAACCGAAATACTTATTTATATACTAACTAGATTTAGACATTGAATGTCTGCTATGGTCCACGGTGGATTAACCACGAACTCAGCACTAAAATAGCACTGGAACACTACATCGCCGTAGGAGTCGCACCCGATAGCTCAGCAGACAGAAGCCACATACATCCGACGATCAAAAAAAAGGTCCTCACGAGACCGACCGCCCCTAGACAAATGTGGCCGGCCAGGGGGGTTACCCCCCCTGAGATGGCCGCGACCACCCCCCACCCGTGGGGGCCTCTACCCCCCCTGGCATGACCGACCGTCGGCATGTATGTAATATACCTAATACAGGGCTTTATACTATGTATTCGAGAAATTTTTCTGTCAATGCCTGAATTAGGAAATACTGTTTTATTAAGTCATAACATTATTACTATGGGTACTAAACATAAGGTTATTAACCAAAGCCATACTTGTAACCGGAGATTCGGCTAACGAGTTTTGCATCACCCGTTAAGGCCATCACCAGCGTACTCAAGACTTATGTAATGGCTTTAGCAACTACTGGTGTACTGGTAATAAAATTTTTAAGCCATAATTAGCGAATTACATATTCACAAGCTAAATTCTATTTTGTTTCCGGATACACCAGTTGTTCCTTAAATACCAATTATTATTATTATTGACTACCTGTTCTCGAAAAACAAAATCGTACGAATCGAATCCTAAATCGCTAATGAATTTAATTACGTCGTCGACAGACCAACTTGGCGCATCGATGCATGCAAGTCGAAACAGGCCGTCTTGTTCGGCAGTGAGCATTTCGCTTCTACAAATAAACTATTATTATCAATTACGTTTTAGTATGCGACTAGCTGTTTTTTATTCTACTTTTATATAAGAATCAGCTGCGTTTAAAAGGTACCCTGCTCGAAACTATTATGTATAAAATATGTATCCATATGTACACAAGGTCCGTCGTTTTAGACGGGAAGATGGTTGCTCGATGAAGTGGGAAAGTACACCAGAGAGTTAAACAAAAATTTTATACCTATATATGTTTACTCTAGGTATCCATAATGAGATTACCTCTCTAAGCTACATTTACGTTCCTCTGAGGCCGCGCACCCACAACCGAGCGCGACGAAAGAAAAATCGCAAAAACATTTTTGAAGAAATTAGGGCAATGGGGTAAAATCATGAGGAAAGGTTCAGGAGACTGGGGAAAACTTTTGGTTGCCACCTAGCTTACCCCCAGCCGTGGCCATCTACCTCTTTAAGACGACGGACCCATCTTTAAGACCACGGACCCAGATCACCCGCGATGCAGACATATATTATAAACGTTATGATATCCCGTCAAGTTGATGATTTACAGAGTGGTCCTTTGTTCATTTCCTGAACTGTATCAAAATATTTTGAGTTGTGTTTTACGCTATTTAGTACTTTATTTAAGGCTATTTTTATATAAAGCCATGTGAGTTTTCGTCGAAATAATGCACTTTTAGCAACTCCTAATTTCATCAAAAACTCCTAAAAAGTATATACATATTCTATAATGTACCTATCATGGGGAGTGGTTAGAAATATGAAGAACATAGGTGTCCATAAGTAGTTTTAGGGTTGGCTATTCCAAAGGTTTGACTCCCTTAAGCCATATTTCCAACCCTCCCCCCGTCAGCTGAGGCTCTCCAACCGTATCACCCCCGAAATAGTAGCATTATGACAAAATTTAATATTTATGTGCAGAAATTTTCGAAAATACGTTAAAATTGTATAAGATAGGGAAAATTATTGCAGACCCCCTAGCCACACCCCTCCACGTTGGAACCTCTACCCTGTAAATCGACGGACGATAGACACCTATGATACATCAGTATGAAAAATGAAAGAGGCCCGCTGTAAACTAGGGGGTGGTGCCGATCTCCGTTTCCTCAACGCTTCGGACCGTACGAGGTCCAGAGTGGTAACTAAAGCCACAAGTGGTGTCCTACCAATCGGTCATTATTGCATGTATGCTACTCAATTCATCAACGTCGGAGGGATGAAAGGATTGTTGTGTGGATTTATTCTGCAAACCAAAGATAAGGCGAAGCCAGTGATCGTTAAGAAAACACGTTGATGGAATCTGACCGAAAAGGCGCTCAGGGAGAAGTTTGCTGAGAAGGTCAGCGAGGTGTTGGGAAGACGAGATGAGGTGCGGTGGGGGCCGCGAGAAGTGCGATCAGGAGCGCAGCGAAGGAGGTTTTAGGCCATACATCTGGGGAAACCAGGGAAGAAGACGAGACTTGGTGGCGGAAGGAGGCTGTACAGGAGGCGGTACGGACAAAGAAGAAAATGAAAAAGCATCGGGATACTAAGCGGTGCGAGAAGACTATCAGAAATTACAAAAATGCAAACAAAGCAGCAAAAAGAGAAGTAGCAAATGCCAAGCAGGAGGCGTACAGTGACCTGCACCAAAAATTAGCGGATGGGGGCGAAGGACTGACGAGCAGCCATCAGGATTACAAAAAAACGAAACAGGGATTCGCAGGATGTGTACCAAGCCAAACTGATAAAGGACAGCGACGGCAAAGTCCTATCTGGAGAAGAGGAGGTGAGAGAGAGGTGGAGAACCTACTTTGAACACCTCATGAACGTTGAAAATGAAAGGATTGAGCGAACTGTGGAGCGAAGTGTCGAAACACAAGTGCCAATGATTGAAAGAGAAGAAGTGCTGAAAGCAATGAGGCAAACGAAGAACGGTAAACCTGTTGGCCTGGACGACATCCCAGTGGAAGCCTGGAGGGCATTGGGATCGAAGGGAGTGGACATACTTTTGGGCATATTTGACAAGTCATGGAAACGGAACAGATGCCTGACGAATGGAAAGAAGTGTGCTCATACCCATTTTCAAGAATAAAGAGGATATCCAACAGTGCGGAAATTGCAAAGGAATCAAATTGATGGCACATACACTGAAGATGTGGGAAAGAATAGTCTAGAAGAGACTGAGAGAGAAGGTCAGTATATCCGCGCAACAATTTGGATTCATGTCGGGAAGAGCACAACCGATGCAATCTTCGCACTGCGGTAACTGACCGAGAAGTATAGAGAAGGGCAGCCAGAGTTATATTGCGTCTTCATCGACCTTGAGAAAGCCTACGACCGCGTGCCAAGGCAAGAGATATGGAACTGCCTGAGACTGAAAGGAGTGGAGGAGAAATATGTCCGGTTAATACAAGACATCTACGCAAGTAGCAGGACGAAAGTGAGGTGTGCAGCTGGTACAATTAGGACTTCCAGGTGGATGTAGGGCTGCACCAAGGGTCAGCGCTTAGCCCATTCCTGTTTGCCATTGTCATTGACTGTCTTACAGAATGCATTCAGATGGAGGCTCCATGGTATATGCTGTTCCCATACGACGTTGTCGTTTGTGGAGAGACACGTTGGGAAGTGGAACGTCGGCTCGAAATGTGTAGAGAGGCAAGTAGCAGGACGAAAGTGAGGTGTGCAGCTGGTACAATTACGACTTCCAGGTGGATGTAGGGCTGCACCAAGGATCAGCGCTTAGCCCATTCCTGTTTGCCATTGTCATTGACTGTCTTACAGAATGCATTCAGATGGAGGCTCCATGGTATATGCTGTTCCCATACGACGTTGTCGTTTGTGGAGAGACACGTTGGGAAGTGGAACGTCGGCTCGAAATGTGTAGAGAGGCAATGTAGGAACAAGGTCTTAGGATGAGCAGGCAAAAGACGTAATACCTGTGTGTGGGAGATCGCGGCACTGCGGAGGACGTGCACATGCAAGGAGAAAAGCTGAAGCGTATCGAAGAGTTTAAGTATCTTGGATCGACGATACAGAGCACAGGCAACGCAGACAACGAGACCACACGAAGGATAAGAGCGGGATGGAAGGCGTTGAAGAATGTCACTGAAGTGATGTACGATAGAAGGTACCAGTGAAGATGAAGCGCAAAATGTACAGGACGGTGGTGGGACCTGCCATGCTGTACGGTATGGAGACTGTGGTTGTGACAAAAGCACAGGACAAGAAAATGGAGCTGGCAGAAATGAGGATGCTTAGATTGGCGATATGGAAAACCCGTAAAGACAGAGTATGGAACGAAGAAGTGAGAAGTGTACTGAAAGTGATAACCATGGCAGACAAAATAAGGCCGGCTAAGGTGGCTGGGTCATATTTTGAGAAGGGAGGTGGGGTATGTGGGCCAGAGGGTACGGAGGCTGGAGGGGGGCGAGGCGTCGAGGGAGGCCGAAGCAGAGATGGAAAGACTGCGTGAGCGAAGACATGAGGGCGATGGTACTGGAGGACGCTGACACACAAGATAGACTGACTTGGCGATCGAGGATTCGAACCGGCCACCCCTCCTAGTGGGAACAAACCCCGAAGAAGAAAAAGAAGAAGGACGAATGAAAGAATGATTCACCCTATCCCGGGTTCGAACGCACGACCTATTGATCGATAGTCCATCGCTCTTGCGATTCGAGGCAATGAGCCACTAGATACAGTAGTACATCAAAAACTAAAGCAGCAATAGTGTATGTAAAGCAAATTTGACTTCGCCTACAATGCCCTTTTAAAACACAAAACGCTCTAACGTACAGCTGCGAATCGTGCAGCTTGAGCAACGGTTCGTGTGTTAGCTTATCGCCAATTGTACGAACCGGGCGAAGAAGCGCCGAACATAAATACTGAATATCGAGTGGGTTCGGCTGCTCGCTACCACTAATTAAAGCAGACGATGATGATGATGACGTCACCGTTGTAATTCGGCTCGGCACAGCCGCGGTGGTGATCAATTTAATACTCGATGTTGATGGCAGTGACGTTTGAAGCGTTACTGAATCGTTAGTGTCGTATTCCGCCTTTCTGGCTTCCGCTGGTGATTGAGCCACATTTTCGTCTGAAACCAAAAATATGTTATGGGAACAATTGCAAAATTTTAAAACAAATTTGCTCTGGATAAAATTCTATGTCACCACGATCGAGTACACAATAATTACGGTGAACGGCATTTTCTGGTCTATGTTTTATTGAAGCCTTATTAAATGACTGTGTTGCGATATTTGTTTTACTTTGATAAAGACTTATTTTGCGTTCATAAGATCAGATTAATCTGTTGATGTTTCGAGCTTATGCTGAAAAATCACGATAGAGTTTGATATTTTCTTTGATGTTGACAATAGTTTTATAGTTTCCGGATCAGAAATGCTACAGCATATACCTGGGTTAAAATTTAAATTTTGATTAACTTTGCAGTAGTTTTTTCCACATAGCAAAATATAGTTACAATTCAGGTGAATTTCTATTTTTGTAAGTATGTCGAGTTAGCACAATTATTCAAGGTTCATAAAGAAAACAAAGAAGCCGAAAAATGTCATAAAGCAAACGATATTAATAAAACTAAGAGTGCATTAGGGAAGAGTATGACACTTCCCACCACTCTAATGTTAGACCGTGTTTTATGATACGGGCGTTTTCGGCCTGACTTCCCAGT
>JASANE010017148.1:0-16760 GCA_030248225.1 Trileptium ribeirensis
TCACATCTCAACTTGCAGCCTCAGCATAATATATGTACAGGAAAACTACAAACTACGCCGAATTTTGATATACGTCGACTTTTTGATTCTTAGTCATGTGCAGTGCACTGAACAATAGCCAATTTTTAACAAATTTTCCATCTTAACTTGAGTTAAAACATATTTCTTGTCAAATCCGCCACTCTGTGTCGTTGTTTTCCACGTTAGTCTGACTGTCCAAGTACCAAGTCGCGTTCAAGTTTCAACGTCAGTAAATTGTCTGTGCAATATTAACTGCTGTGACTAATTATTTGCCGAAAAAATGTTTATTCAGACTCAGTAAACGAACAGCTCACAGCACAAATGTACTTTTCGACAGCACAGTATGTTGCTATTGTGTTATTCGGCGTTCACGTTATAATGTCCCCGCTGTTTGGAACTTTTGTCCTCTGTAGTCGCGACCCTACCGTATACACAGTCAGAGTGACACCCAGACTGTAAATCGATTTCCGAGGATGTACACTTGACGGCAGAACGACTTGTGTAGCCAACAGATAGCAGTATACAATAAGTTTATTAATTATTCTCATGTGTTTACTGTTTGTGTATAAAAGTGTGTTTTCTCTGCTTTTCGGTAGGGTATTCTACTTAACTATTTGTGATTGGACCACTTGACGGCAGAACGACTTGTGTAGCCAACAGATAGCAGTATACAATAAGTTTATTAATTATTCTCATGTGTTTACTGTTTGTGTATAAAAGTGTGTTTTCTCTGCTTTTGTCAGTATTTTGACTATTTTGTGATTGGACCACTTGACGGCAGAACGACTTGTGTAGCCAACAGATAGCAGTATACAATAAGTTTATTAATTATTCTCATTTGTTTACTGCTTTTGGGTATAGAAGTGTGTTTTCTCTCTTTTGTAGTTTTTCTACTTAACTATTTGTGATTGGACCACTTGACGGCAGAACGACTGGTGTAGCCAACAGATAGCAGTATACAATAAGTTTATTAATTATTCTCGTGTGTTTACTGTTTGTGTATAAAAGTGTGTTTTCTCTGCTTTTCGGTAAGGTATTCTACTTTACTATTTGTGATTGGATCACTTCCGCTGAGTCGATGAGCCGGCTAATGGTTTGCCGACAGTTTTCCCATTCGACAGGAAATTCGGCAGGTGAAACGACTAGTTTAAATTTATCATACCAAAAGCTGAGTAATTGGAGAAATTTTTTTTATCTTTCTGGTCATAAATATAAGAGTGTTAACTTGGTATTTCATTATGTATTCAGACCGTCTTCAATGTGGCTATATTCGCATGCATATGCGATTTCTTAAATCGCCAGATATAATCATAATTTGTAGTAAACATATATTTTAATTCCATAATATATATAACACATAAAACCAAATACTCTTCTGCAACGAAGATACAGTGTATATCATTGATATAATTAATTTTACAATTGTCGTACCAAGAGTGCCAAAGGGAAGAGCGTGTCACTTGCCAGAACTCTAATGTTAACGTTAACCCGTGTTTCATGACACTGAGGATTTCAACCTAATTGCTCTCATTTCTGGGAGGTAGCGGGTCATCATGCACTGAACCCCCTTCTCATGTGTTATGAGGAAGGTAACCGGGATCCAGTTTAGAGGGAAGGTTTTCCAGACCTTCTGTTTTAGGGGCTTAGGTTGAACAGTTGTGATTGGGTCATTCTGCTGCCTCTAAAATTGGGGAGGGGGTATGATACGAGGTAACATCAAGCATGGCTTAGACATTAGAATGCTGATAAGTGACATGCTCTCAGCCTTACCTGTCTTATTTTTTGAGGGGTTCACCATGAACTGACCTCCCTAGTATTGCGGGGTGGTAGCTCGAATCTACAGTTTGAGGGGGATATGTAAGCCTCCCTGTTTAGGAGGCGTTTGGATCAACATTTGGGTTCGGATCATCCAACCCCCTAAACCTGGGGAGGTATGACACGGATTAACATTGGAGTGGTCGAAAATAACATACTTCCAGCCTTACACCCGCCCTTGTATTGTCGAGGGCTATCATGAACTGAGCCTTCAGTATTGTGGGGGTTAGCTCGGACCGTCGCAGTGGTGAGGGGGTATGTCCGACCTCTCTCCAATCCCACGATTGTGATCGGTTCATACGACCCACCTTAAAACTGGGGCGGGGGTTAGTGCATGATGATCTCCCAGAAATGAGCCGATAAGGCTTAAAACGCCTGTGTCATCAAACACGGTTAACATTGGAGTGCTGAGAAGTGATATACTCTTCCCTTATGCACCCGTGGTCGTACCAAAAAAAAGAGTCCATAATGAAAATTCTGTACAAGAGTGTTAACACTCGGTTATACTCACACACTTTACCACATGCGACGATGTGGTTGTTTTTCGACTTAGCACCCAAGAATGTTTAGGGTGGCTTCGGCTGCTCCTTGGGGATATCAGCTACCTCCTTGCGGGGAATAGGTTGACAAAACTCCAACAGTCATTGAGATAAAAACAAGAATAGCAATCATCGATGGCTAATATTCTTGCTGAAATCTCATTGGCTGTCTTCCTGAAAATTAGTGTGTAGCCGATATCCTTGAGAACCTTGAGGTATCACCAGGCGTCTTTCAACAGCATCATCGACGTAGTTAATATCAAAGTATACATAACCAAGTGTTAATGATAGTTTTTAAGAAGAGACAGGTAACACTTTTCGCCATGACCAAGACATATAACACTTTTCGCCATGACCAAGACAGATAACACGTTTCGCCATCACCAAATAATGTCTTGGAAATAACGCAGTCCACTTCGACTATTTTTTGGGTTAGGAATTCATGGTATCGTAGATAAAAATTCGTTTCGTTCCCGTGGATGCCCTGTTTTTTGTGGGGAGGGAGTCTGAACAACAATAACATTTAGCCTCGACCCGTCGACTCGACCCCTCAGGTTTCGGGGGAGCGATGTAACAAGTCTCATAAAAAAACTGCGCATCGGACCTTCCTCCCTAGAACCAGTAGTGCAACGAGAATATGGATCGCGTCATGCGGACGCATTTATATGGAAAGGACAGAAGTGTCATATTGTTATAGCTACGTGTCGTACTCTTCTTCAAAACTTTTGTTATGGGCTATGGGTAAATAATACAGAACCAAGAAGTCTTCAACGTATTACAATGTATAATATTGGAACTATGTTCCGACAAGTATTTAGCCTATATTTCGGTTATGATATAACAGTGTGTTAGTTTTGATGAAGACTAGCTGTCGCACGTAATGCATTTAGGTAAAACCGAATTGGGTTATGAAAAACGATGTCGAATTTATATGGTTTTTAAATTCGAGTTCGTAAAATGTTTATGTTGGTAAAATTTAAATTTGAATTTTTTAAACAAACGGTAATCTAAACGAAACATTAGCTTGTTTCCACTGATGTTTTCTAAAAAACGGTTGCGCTAAACATTGAACAATAATGAATTGCCTTTCTAAATATTTACTGAATTATAGATGATTATTATGAGTGAAAATTAGCTTATTGCACCTAGCCTAAATATTAAAACGTAGTAGTGGATAATATATAATCGGATTTTGTTCATGCAACATTGCTTGCACAAAAGGTATGTCATTCACATTGCTCATTTTGGACGATTACATTTTTGCAATTTACTTCGTTTGTGTCAGGCTTCTCAAGTAGTGTAAACTTATTCTTTCCAAATTAGCAGGTGTCTATATACCTATTGTTCACCAATTTACAGTAAAGTTTCTTACTTTGATATGTGTACGATAAATCGTACCTAATGTGTTATATGAGACTACTACAAATACAGGCATATATTATAATGATAGTCCAGTAAACAACAAGTAAATAACAAGTAAATAAGCGAAGTACAAATCATGAAAGAGTGACATTGATGATTGTTCATAAGCCAAATGTTATATATAGAAGAACATCAATAGAAATTACAAAAATTATCAATTTGTATTTTAGACTAGACTAATATAGTAAGCTATAGGCTAGACTAGATGTAAGAATACTAGAATTTATGTTTCACCAACTTCTCGGTTTAGTGGCTAATATTCAATGAACAATAGTAGGAAACGTAATCAATTGTACAGGTGATATCGGTTCACAGCCAGTCCGAAATGCGTCGGGTAGGTATATATTGCACTTTGTTAATGAATAAAGAATGGTAATCGTTGAAAGCAATCAACACAGCAGGGAACCAACTCAAGTGGACATTTTATTTAAAAACTGGAGCTTGCAAAGATTTGACTACTTGCCTTAAATTTTTTGCGAAAAATAACTATTTTAGTAGTTCTCTTATAACTGCAACAGTTTGCATAAACGTAAGTTTTTGCTGCAAGAATAGATAAAGTGTTATGTAGTAAATGCGTCAACTAGAACATAAATCTTGTTTCCTACTTGAAACGACAATGGTCATTCGCGAATAAACGCCATGCGCAGCTGTTACTTAAATATGCATTAACAGCATAATTATCTATTTCCACCAGGCTGCAAAATTGGCTTGCGAATTTAGTCACATAAATTTGGATAATAATTAAGCAAGTTCACATATGCTTAAATTCGCGAGCGAATTATTTTGATTAACCTGACTTAATATTGATGCTTCAATTTCTCAGCGAAGCAGATCGTGGATACAGGCTGCAACCAATGCCTATTCGTCGGCAGTATGCGATACCTTTTAGTTTTTAGCTATTGTAGATGGTATATCTTTTAGGAGCGCCTATTGTAGGTTTTGTCCAAAAGTTGTTTGTTATATAATTATACTCGACTATTAGTAACGCTGCTAACACAACGGTTTCGGCGAAACATCTTGTTAACAACACTAATTGAAATTACCACAACCCGCACAATTATATCACCAGAGATAAGCGACTAAGGCAACAAAGAAAATGCAAAGCATATTTGAAAGTCACATAGATGGATAATTACGTTATTTCATTATATAATATATATAAGGTGTTGTGAAGGCAATAATAATTGAAGCATCAACTTTAATACGGTCGGATGAAGTCAAAGGCGCGGGAACTAAGTATGCTAACTTTTACGTTGGTATACATACGTAGCCTCTAGTTTCGAGAATTGAGCTGAGCTGCACCATGAAATGTATATGCTAGTACAATCCGTTGGACTGTATTGGTTTTCAGCTGGACCCATCTTTTTACCTATGCAAACCGAATCATGGCTTAGATAATGACTCCGCTATTTAGGCTGTAGAGACTCACCGTCATGCTATCACAGCAACAGACTACCTAAATCCCGTTAATTTACTTTTCAGTTGTGACATGATATCTCATACCATAGACAAATCTATTTAATTGGCAATATAAATAGAGCGACTGTAACACGTTTTTGGAAATATACTTTATTTAATATTTACCTTAAAGGATACTGTCACGTTTTTCGTAGCTGTGAAAAGCACCACCATAATATTCGCTTAGAGTACTTCATGCGTCCTCGGCTAAAATGAGTTTTTTTACATGCCGCTTGCTTTAAAATATTTCCACGCCCATAGTTGATGTAAAAATTTAGCAAATAAATATACACGGTCATATTAGCTTTAAATATTTTTGCAATTGTTAAGCCAACGTATATTACTATGATTGCATGAAATCTTGGGTAATGTATAAAAATGTGCAATTTTTACACAGATTTGGCTTCACGGTTTAAATATAATATCAGATTTGTGTAACAAGATCAATGTGCTATATTCATATAAGAATTACATTATATACAGTAGTGGTTTTGCTGACACAATAAGTGGGAAGCTAAAACGTAGTTTATAGGAAATTAAATTGTGTTCTTTATTAGTTTGTATAAATAGGTATAGCCATAATAGCCATAGTGTATTTTGGAAGACAACGTTTTATCAATTGCAGTACAGAAAGAACAATAATCTAGTTACCGGGTGTCAACCGGAGGGAATGTGGTTGCCATTATGTGTAATCACATGTAAGAGCATATACCTCGGACCTTCAGACGCTCTGGTATACCCCTCTGAAGGTGCCGATCTTACTCCCTGGTGCCTCCTCCACCACCCCAACCGCGCCCCGAAGGCGCCCGCAAAATTTTAGCAAAACTTGGCTAAAATGGGCTGTAAATAGGCAAAAATTTGTTGGACAAATTGAGTTAAAAGCGCATAACCAAGTAAGTGACTACCTAAAAAGTGAAAAAAATTTGTAAGTCGGACTTGCCAATGGTCGCCATAAAACCCCATTGAAACCAAAGAAAAGGAACGATACAGTCATTTTGGATTATCTTCCAACGCACCATTGTATTCAACGCTCCGAAAGGCCTGTACAGACCTTTCTAAATGATCTGGCGGTATATAATTAAGAAACTGAAGACAAGCTATGTTTCGGGACTCGGGTTTGTAGAGCCTTCCATGGAAAACCACAGAAAAAGCAAGGAATATTAATAGATAAGCTGTATACTAGATAACCAACCATCTTATTCAGCATACCGAAAACACATTTACGCTGTTCTTGATGCTCTGCAAGCAACACATAGACAAGCAAATAAAGACAAACTACATCCTGGATATCGATTCGTCGACGGTATAACCCTTGAAACTCCTGAAGCTATATTAAAGCTGGTTTCTAGATTGCAAAATCGTCGTATTCAACATGATTTGTACCCCTAAACACACTTCTTTGAAGGCACAAACATGTAACAACATGCCAAAATTTGAAAATTCGATATTTTTGACAAAGGGTCGGCGCATCACATTCAGGCCCACTAGTTGGTATAAGTTGGTATATATTGGTATAAGTTTGTACCACAAAACTGAGATTGTTGATGTGCATGAGCTAATTTTGGATTGTTGATTCCTTTTACGTCGCTCCGAAAGCACGTACAAGCATCAACATGTTTGGCAAAGCACGCTTCAAATTTTTTTGGCCTTCGTGATGGGTTCCGATCTCTAAGCGGTCAACCTAATGTGCACATCATCATCACTTTTGTAATCTGTCAAAAAATCTGTTGAAATACACCCATACGAAGGTGAGTTACGAGTAACACTGGTAGAGAAATAAAATTTCACCATTTTTCCTTCTAACACTCTCCGTGGAATCTCCGCTTGCTTCGATCGGTCCGTTTTAAATATTACTCGAATCTGTTTGATATAAAACAACAACTGAAGTACAATGTGGATATTTTGTAGTAGCACTATTACCACACAAAACAAAGGTCTTGCCACTTTTAGCAAAACTTTTTGAATACACCACTGCGTCATTTAATGCAACTAAAATATTAACAATTGCTAAGATCAGAATAGCGGCGTGTTGATCGTTTACCAATCACCCAACAGCGCGTAGCCGATAATAGTATGACTCTTCTCTGCAATCAATTTTGCATGCCCTATTGACTGACATTTCTGTGCTTTAAAATTAATCGGTGTTACAATGCTTTAAAGAATGTTCAAATACCATATCAAGTCGCAGTTGAATTTGTGGGCAATTACAGGAAACCCAGAACAAGATCAGCTTAAACGAATGTCGCGTTTTAGTCATATTCGTTGGCAATGCCGGATATAGCAAGCCCCCCAAGCCGCTACCGCATGGCCCCCGAGATCTTACCAGCTTTTCGGCCCCACTTTCGACCCTTGTCGCCAGCCCTTGGCATAGTTACGATTTATTAAAATGATAATTGGAGCAGTGATTCAGTGAGAAACAGCTATAAACTAAGTCTAAAATTAAGTAACAACAAGTCATATTCACACCGAAAAGTGTTCCTATCGTTGGGTAAAAACATGTAACTTTTTATCGGATATAACGAGGAATTCTAAGCGTTCATTCTTTTGGCAGGCGCGGAGCCCCAACCCAGATGGAGGTATGTTGGTACAAAATCCGCCACCGATCGTTGGCGATAAAGCTGTACGATAGCCTACGCTTTTGTATGCTGGGATGGCATACTTCCCAAGCTTTATTTTTTATTATATACCTGTTTCATGTCGACGTAAAAGTTTTCTGCACGGCGCTTTGTTACAGGGTTTGCTATTAGTGAATTGATTTAAAATAGTTATAGTATATATGACACAATTTTATTTCGGGTTCTTGTATGATACCTGTCTGAAGAGAACTAAAAACTGCTCTTGTTTTAAAAGTCTGATAATAGTAGGCAATGCTACCAGGCGAAAACAAAGCAAACGCCTACGTTTTTGACCAGAAAATAGACTTTAGTTTGTATTAATAGTAATTGCTGAAAATGGTATAAATAATAATGATGAAAAACAAGCGCAACAAACAACAGAAGTGATGAATAGAAGCACCGCGTGTTGTGACAAAAGTATTGAAAGATCATTGTTTGTAAACAATTATTAAAATCATACAACAATAAACAAATAACAACACGGCGTTTTTACGATAATATATTATTTATTGCATCCATCAGCCGAGGAAGAGTTAAAATCCAAGGAATAATTCAATTTTTACTTTTTTATATTGCTGTAAAACAGCGAGTACGAAATGAGGACAGTTCAACTCTAAAGTGCAACGCCTATAGATACATTATTGAACGTACATGTCAGGTTATGCAAAAATTGCGTGATTCTCTGAAATTTTACTTAATTAAGCCCTATTGAAATTGAAAAATTAACTGTTGGTTTACATAGTCACATCAATTTAGTAGCTGACTTATGCTCTACCGACAAAAAGCGAAATTACAAACCTGCACCATAAAAATACTGAGTCAAATTTGACTTTGTTGAATCATTCGTTTTGTGACTTCTAAATGGCTCAGATTAGACTTAGTCTGACCCAGGTCAAAGTGGACTAATACGGAGTCGTTGTTTGGCTACCCTATTCTAACATTTTTAGGTGAGGGGTAACCAAAATATAACTCATTTTCGAATCAGGAAAGGACACTATTATTGAGACAAATTTCAACTGCGAGTTTTGATGGACTAACACGGAGTCGTTGTTTGGCTACCCTATTCTAACATTTTTCGGTGAGCTTAAACCAAAATATAACTCATTTTCGAATCAGGAAAGGACACTGTTATTGAGACAAATTTCAACTGCGAGTTTTGATGGACTAACACGGAGTCGCTGTTTGGCTACCCTATTCTAACATTTTTAGGTGAGGTTAAACCAAAATATAACTCATTTTCGAATCAGGAAAGGACACTATTATTGAGACAAATTTCAACTGTGAGTCTTGATAGTACATTCCTAACATAAATACTTTGGGTACGAATGCGGCATCTTGCGCTTCCAATCTAAACAGATTTCCCTGAAATCAAAATCCGTAGTTAATGCGACAAAAAATATGTATTTTATAGCTTAGCTACATATTGAATGGGCGACAAAATTGGTAAACAAGACGTTGGGAACGCGGCGTCTTTTGTAGAATACCCTTTTTATAGTATTGTCGAAGGGATCGGCTTAGTTTGTCGTAGTTCATTGCCGGTCGATTTTTACGATTGCCCCATAATCTCGCGAGTTTAGTCGAATTTTCAATTTTAAATATACCTGAAACAATTCAAAGCGTATATGAAGCAATAAACATGCCCCGAAAATGATTATAAATAATACAATAAATGTCTTTGGTTGCCACTTTGAGTTTCTTTAAGCTTATGTAGTGTGTATAAAACTAGATGCAGTGCTGAGACCTATTGTAGCTGCTTAAATTTTACAAAGAGCATTCCTTTAATAATTTTATGCAAGCTGTAACGAAACGGCGCTGGAGCATATGATAATGATACGCTGCGTCGTGTATATCCATAAGGTAATGATTATGTTTGCGAACATATGAGCCAAACTGGATCATTTTTTAACATGTTATATTCTGTAATAACATAATGGGCACTTTAGGATATATGCCTCCAGCTTCAAAATTGAAGAAACACCAGTACTCTTGGTACCATTTGACTCTTTTGTTAGGCGCCTTTAAAACCCTTAATTGGAATCTTAATATTTATGTCAAATTTTTGCGACTATTTGTTTACCAGAAAATTTTCGAAAATAAACGTTTTTCTCAATATATGTATAATTTTACATAGCATTCGAACTGCATTTTACGAGCTGAGTGGAACAGTATCAAAACCATGTGAATTCATGATTATCGTTTCGACAAAGAGTTAGAATTTAGCATAAATGAACGGGCCTCCCTAATCCGTGAATCGAGCTTAATTTTGTTACCATTCGAGTCTCTTCGCCAATGCGATTCCAATGGCAAATTAAACTTTACATTTTACTGCTATTAGATAGGGCTAGAGATTTATCTTGGAAGAGACACAACAAAATTCGTTTCCATTTGGCACTAAAATCTTAATTTTTCCGGAGTCTTTTCTCATACGACACTACGTCTCAGCGATATTGCTTTCACGGCCAAGTAACTTAAGGGCAAATATGCTGTGAAAATTTGAACCAAATCGGTTCACTTGTAGAATAGCTGCAAACGCTAATATAAAAAACGAGCTTATAATAGCCTAAAATATGGCGTTGTTTGCCCCTGCTCCCAAACATTTGGGATATATACACAATATTGAAGTTGAAGAGGCATAGCTTTAAAAAAATTCAGCTAAATACTTCGGACGGCTGCCGAATTATTAATGTTGCAACAAAAATTTTATAAATTACATAGTATATGTATATGTGTATAAATGTGTATGTATGTATGTATAGTATGTATATATGTATATATGTGTATAAATGTGTATGTATGTATGTATAGTATGTATGTATGTATATATGTATATATGTATATATGTATATATGTATATAACTTAAATGTGAAACTTTGAAATTTTTATTTCCAACTTTGTACATTTGCTGGTATACCTATTTAAAATAGAACCTGTGGCAATGGTCATATTTAATGTATTTGCTCACCCATTTGCTTTGATATCCATCGTATGCATTCACCGTATTTATCGGGATCTTCAAGTAGCTGCCGAATGAATTGCCATAAATGAATATGTTGAGTATGATGAAGATGAGCACCGATTATCGGAAGACCGCAAAACTGGTGTTCTCCTGAAGGTAATGTATAGGACACGAAAGCCAGTATATAAACAAAGGTATGGATTTTCATAGTTTATGTTGTAGCAGGCAGGCGCTGCCTATACATCTATGCTTTTCATTAAATTTTATATGAGCTGAATAGCAACGTGCAAAAAGGTAAATATCAATCGTATAGGCAATGATGGAATATGGAATCAAACATTTTACGTTGAGTCTAGGGCAATAAATTCTGGAGCAATAACTAAGCCAATTTTACGTTGAGTAATTTTGTTCAACACACTATTTTTGAAACGATTTTGTGTCCTCAATTAGTTTCTTAACATATTAAGTAACCATGTCCAAGTTATTCATTTGTGTCTGTTTGAACAATTCGGAAATTGAAATTGAATTATTGAATCTTGAGATTGTAGTCTGGAAACTAATTATGAAAACTTCGCGTAAAAATGAGACCAAAAACGGTTGTCCCTGTTTAGGGATGAACAGAACAAACTTTGCGAATTATACGAAATCTGTAAAAACTGAAAGCTTAAAAATTCCTAAAAATCCCTTTATTAATATTTATAAATAAAAGAAATTTTGCAAAGCAATACATATAATGTATATACTACCCATTGCTGAAATCATAACTTATGCTGCATAATATTTACATAAGGTTGAAAAATGCATTATTATAACTTCTCAAATAAACCAAAAAGCTGTGCTGCAAAAAAGCAAGCTCAGGTGAGATTTTAGGGAGATTTTTAATTTTATCTTTTGAAAAAAGTGTCACATCAGTTTGTAATGCCGATTTCACAATATGACTGTAGCTAAAGTGCAACAGTTAAGTATCGTGGCATTTTCCCCCTAACAATATCTTTGAATTAGCTTTTTACTCTCGACTCTCCAGTTGTAGAATGATGAGATCAAGTAGTAGTAGTTTAACCCCACCTGGCTTCTTAAATTAGTTCCCTAAAAATAAGGTTTAGCAAAATATCAGACTGAACTAAGAAAAGTGGCGATGTAAACAGGAACAAAAAATAACTATTACGAAATAAGGGCTGATATTAGTCATTTATTTTAAGCTAAAATGTGCCTCAGTGGCCATCAATGTGTGCTTTGCATAAATGTGCACTATGTTCTAGGCTTTGATTCTTAACACTTGATTACGGAATTTGATAGCGTCGAACAGCGCACAGTTTATAACTAGCGCACGGTTTATCTTGAAGAGTGGCTCAATGACATTCAAAAATAAACAATCGATCCACAACAATAATACATACAAAATGCCCGGAACCGCTACCTTTTCATACGGATTTTACGCGCCTACCTTAATTAGAGATCTTGTCTAATAGCTATGTAATAAATTTACCAACACACTATCCATATGCCAGAACAAGATATAATTCTGAAATGAATCGAAATTTGTTTGAACCGTCCACGCCCCAACCTTCTGCTTGGACAGAGCCAAAAGTAGTGTAAAAAGCACAGCATGATAGCTATATTTTGGCGATAAAATTATATAAAGAATGGGCTATCCTTCTATTTTATAAAGCTATGGGTTTGGCACATAAAAGTCTTATTTTCCTGGAATTTAGTGCAGTACAGGCCCCATGGTAAAATTTATAGTATACATTTGCACAAGGTGTATCTACTTGTTGTAATTATGCTTGGTATGTATAAAAGCACATATAGCAGTGCGCAGATGCAATTGTGAAAAGTACAACTGTTAAGGAAATCAAAAAGAACTAATTTCGATCGAATCATCGACGCAGACGTATTTTCTGGCTATAACAATTGGACTCAATTTAAAAATCTACATGAAATGATCATACAATATATACCTAGCGATTCCTTTTGATTTACCTTCTTACTGTTGATTATTAGCAACTGGATCAACTTTCTAACAAACAGCTCCACGAATAGCCTCCTTATATAGACCGTCTGTTTCACAATCGATAAGACAAATATTAGAAAATTCTGTTAAAAATAAGCTTTTAAGTATAAATTTAATCCCTCATATCAATTTTATTATATACAATGGTGTTAAGTTACTAAATGATACTACTAAACTTACGCTAACTAGTCGTTAACTGATATTTAATGACTTACACTATTATATTCCCGACTGTTTGCATATATTATTTGTTAGCTTATACAATTTGTTCGTTCACTCACATTCAAGAAGCACAAAACATATATGCTTGAGTTTCGAAGTTTCAAGAGGGTAACCGGGTGCTTGGGGACCTATGGGTTCCACGCCTACGGAGCATCTGGGGGGTGGCACAACCTGTAAGGGGATGAGGGTGCAACTCGAGTCTTGTCGATTATATCCTCCAGGCCGAAATTGGTCACGTTTGAAGATGTAAACAATAATTTTTGGACCATCTGAGTCAGTTCCTTTTCGACCAGGCTTAGGACAAAAAGATTTTTCAATTTTTGGATTCCCAATTTTCGTAAAAATTTTTGTACCAATTTTCGTACCTTTGGTACCCAAAATTTTAGTAAAAAATTATTTTTTGATAAATGCATAATTTTACATATCATTCTAACCGCAGTGACGAGCTGAATTTGTTCGTGTCTTAACTACCTAGGCTTACATTAAAGATTAGGCTTAGCCTTGAGCTTAAGATTTTATATAAATGTTAATAACTGCTTAATCTGTGATTGATTCAGCCGATTTGTATTTTATCCGACCTTTGGAAACCCAAAAAAAATTGAAACCAACTAAAATATACATAACCGAAATGGATATTTTGGGCAACCTGAGTCATATGATGCTAAAATTATAGCTGTATCCTCAAAATTCATCAATTTCGAGCTGCGGCGTATAACCGTAAAATTCCTCCAACACCTCACTGAGGACAACCTCCTATCTCTCCTATAAGAGCATGTATGGCATTAAACTACTATATATATGTAATAAAAATGTATATATGTATATAATATAATATCTAGCTGTCAAAATCCACCTTACCTTGGACCTCGGATTTTGACCATGTATGATACTAGTCGAGGACCAATACATCGTCAAGTTAGTAATGAGACTGTAATAGAGGCATTGGATAACAAACAACCAACAACCGTCCTCCTGTTATCCCTATCTATTGGCGAATCAGCAAATACGCTTACCAGGTTATAATGCTCAATAGATTATGCCTTGTCTTTCTGTTAACATATTCCTTTGATCTAATATATATTGACAGTATCTCCAATAAAACGGCTGATTCGTTCTGTCAAAAATCATTAACTTGTATATATGTTGAAATATGGGGTGATTTCATATTCTATATCCTTTGTTGAAAACTGAAAAGATCGTATGACGTTGGACTAGCTACTACAAGGTTATAGGTGATACAGATATTCCTACGTGCATTTTGGCTACTGGGAGATAATGATTTAGGTTCTAAAGGATAAGATTATATGCATAATGTATTTATAAACCAAGAATTGTGTTTACTGCCGAAAAGAACATGAATTGTGAAAACTGGATTCAAATTGACCGATACACCTGAATGCTATACACAGTAATTGTAAAGGTCGGGATGTTTACGCCCAGTTCTAGGTCAAAATTGGTAAATATTGAAGATACAGTGATAATTTTAGTACCATTAGAGTCATCTCGATGACTGCTTTAGCTCCATGATTTTAAGTACTGAAGACTTTATGATTTTAGTTCTTCGACCTTTCGACCCCAACTTTCTGTTCCACCTTTAAACATCATTACACTACTGAGAGAAATTGGCGTACGCCACATTTTCTTGTGGGAGCGGGAGACGGAAAAGCAGAATTTTTTTGCGAGGTTTACCTTATAAAGGACCTTCATGTGGGAATTTTGGTCATCTTGTGTCTCTGCCACCGTCTGTTATATGGTGTTTTGGACACTATTGTGTATTTGATGGTATATTAAGTATAGTATAGATAGGCAGTGTAGTGTCGGTAAGACTACACCATAGAATTTTTCAAAAAGTTATATGGTGTCAGCTACACCGTGCTGATTAACACGCATTATATAATGTGTTTGTGACTGGTGTCTTTGACTCTTTCAATAGGCAGACTTAGACACTATAGTTAAGGTGATGACTAACTGCGTCTCACATATACTCATCTGTTCTATATATAAGGTAGACATATACTGTATACTACTGGATGGAATTGCGTTGCGTAGTCTACTGACGGATAAAACTTTCACATGCTGGAACCTTCAATGCAACTCCCGCATTATTGTGATCATAGCGCCAGTTGTACAGTGAAATTAAGCCAATATTGCTAAGTCTCGCATAAGCTATGAAGCAACATAACATTTAGCAAAGCTTTGGTCCGATTACCGCGTGTCTTTAGCAGTTACACTTTTATTAGGTGTATTCACTGTTCAGATTAGTTTTAAATACCTTTAGATTCTAGAGCCGCGCTGGTACACATACTGGCACCACACCTATTTTTAGAGGCAGGTTTACCTGAATTGTTGCTGTTAAAACAGCATTTATGAACATCAAACGCCGAAGAAGAGGAAGACGTACAAGCGTCACCGTCGGCAGTAATTCCACTGTCTGGTGAGCTCGGAAAATGGAAGCTGTTTCGATGGTGATTGCCACTTGCACTGTGCACTATATTGCATCCTTCAACGAATAAGTTTGAGATAGCATGGCAAAACACTGTATGTAATGCGGGGTTCACGTTATAATGTCCCCAACATATGGAACCTATGTACACCACACAATGTCAGCCACATTGTCGAAAAAAGTGTCTTAGACACTACCATGTTTTTGTACACTTTTTCAACAGTAACTAGCTAGGGGTATTGTCACTTCTCGACGGTTTCAAGCTCACCGTGTCTTCTTGTAGTTTTATTGACAATGTATGGTATTATTTCATCAACGTTCATATGGACTAGATACAAATATTGAGAATTGAAACGAACTACGCAGCACACTTGATTAATAAACAGCTTTAAATACAGACTGTGTCCGTTATAGTTAATTTGCTCCAAATTGGTGGCTAAGGGTGTGTGCGACACTATAAAGAAAAAATGTAGTAGATACGGGTTTGTCGTACATCCTCGGAAATCGATTTACAGTCTGGGTGTCACTCTGACTGTGTATACGGTAGGGTCGCGACTACAGAGGACTAAAGTCCCAAACAGCGGGGACATTATAACGTGAACGCCGAATAACCAATAGCAAAATACTGTGCTGTCGAAAAGTACATTTGTGCGGTGAGCTGTTCGTTTAATACATTTTTTCGGCAAATAATTAGTCACAGCAGTTAATATTGCACAGAAAATCTATTGACGTTGAAACTTGAATGCGACTTGGTACTTGGACAGTCTGACTAATGTGGAAAACAACGACACAGAGTGGCGGATTTGACAAGAAATATGTTTTAACTCAAGTTAAGATGGAAAATTTGTTAAAAATTGGCTATTGTTCAGTCCACTGAACATGACTAAGAATCAAAAACTCGACGTATGTCAAAATTCAGCGTAGTTCGTAGTTTTTCTGTGCATAAATTATGCTAAGGCTGCAAGTTGAGATGTAAATAGTGCTGTGACCAATAAATTGTTTTTATACACTTTACTGACAAAATAACTGTTGCAGTTGCATCCAAACCATACTTCACGTATAATTGTGTGAAAGACTTTACCCTGCAGAAAATCACACCAAGTTGCATGATTTATTGGATTTGGTTTTACACATTCATATTCTAGAAACGCTGAATAAAGATCAAAGTAGGGCATAGAATTTTACTTTTAGTCACATATGATACTGTGTATTCATACATGCACACGGGGGGAAAACGGGGATTATTCCTCTGAACTT